>JAJIBD010005255.1:0-92500 GCA_021461705.1 Cryptotis parvus
GCATGCACATAGAATCTTAACTTTTCCCTGTCTCCAGACTCAGACTAAATATCAGCCCTCTGGGAGGCTGGGGGAATTTCTGTAAGAAATTTACACCACAGCTCCTCCTACTTTCTAGGCTTTGGGCCTCAGCAATGGAATGTTTTAGGAGCTCTTGAGTCTTCAGTACTTGCCTGTGAATCTTGAGCCTCTTCATCTGCCTTCATGGATACATGGGCCAGTCCCTTAGAAAACATCTGTTTGTTTAGATGCAGACAGGATGGTGATGCATTCTGATAATTTAGTTAGTGAACGCTATCAATAGTATTTATAATGAATCTAGAAGATATGTACTTTGACTAACCAGAGGAGTGCACGCAGACTAGCCTGATGGTATGCACCCTCGGGTAAAATAGAGACACCACTTACTTATATACAGGCACTGATACTGA
This sequence comes from Cryptotis parvus, assembly GCA_021461705.1. NCBI lineage: Eukaryota > Metazoa > Chordata > Mammalia > Eulipotyphla > Soricidae > Cryptotis > Cryptotis parvus. The sequence goes on from JAJIBD010005255.1 coordinate 432, forward strand.
CTGGAATGTTACATATGTAATACAAATAAATATAAATATGTGAAAAAATGTTTTCTTGGTTAATTATTTAATATTTATTAATTTTTTTTTATTTTACCACCCTGTTCCAGAACTCCATCCCTCCACCTAGTGCCTACTTCCCACCACCAGTGTCCCCTGATTCCCTCCCCCACCCCCCAGCCCCGCTCTTTTTATATAATTTTTTTAAAATTTTTTATTATACCACCGTGGAACACATAGATACAAAGGAGAACATAATTGGCTCTTTAACACAGAATGCCAGCAGCCATGCCCGCCACCAGTGCCCCAGCTCCACCCACCAATGTACCCCTCCTCCTGGCCCCCAACTCGCCTTAATAGCAGGTACCCCAGTTTCCTCTCTCTATCTCTCTCTGTCTCTGGATTTCTCTCCCTCCTATTTTACATATTATACCACCCTGGTGATATTTAGAGTTTATCACTTAAGTCTCTTTGTGTATATTCGTGTGAGTTTTAATCGCATTACCATTTCCTCATATTTCTTAAAACACTGGTATCTATATCCTATTAATGAAATGCTGTCATTCTATATATGTCCTTACCTTAGGACTCACTCCTCAGCATGATAGACCCTAAGCTCATCCATTTTAGTAATTTCATAATTTCATCCTATCTGACAGCCGCATAGTATTCCATAGTGTAGATGAACCACAGTTTCTTTAGCCAGTCTCTGTCTTGGCATTTAGGTTGTTTCCAATTCTAGCTAAGTGAATAGCGCAGAGATGAAGATAGAAGTACAGATAGTGTTTCTGTATGTGTTTCTCGGGCCCTGTATATTCCTTAGAAGCACAGGATGAAATGGGAGCTCAATAAGCCTAATTCTCCTTTATAAAAAATTTTTTATACCACTGTAAGACATACAATTACAAAGGTGTTCATAATTGGTTCTTGGTAATACAGTATTCCAGCACCCATCCCCCTCCACCAGTGCCCCATTTCCACCACCAATGTACCCCACCCCCTCCCGCCCACCCCCAGGCTGCCTCAATAGCAGGTACCCCCGCTTCCTTCTCTTTCTCTCTCTCTCTCTCTCTCTATCTGTCTTGCATCTCTCCCCTCTTTTACACATTGTGGCTAGCCCTGCAGATATTTAGAGTTTATCACTAAGCCTCTTTGTGTATATTCAATGGTGAGTTTTAGTCCGTATGGCAGGCTCTTTACCTCTTCTCTCTGTCTGTCTCTCTCTCTGTCTCTGTCTCTGTCTGTCTGTCTGTCTCTCTCTTCCTTCTCTTACACATTCTGGCTTGCAATACATACATTTGGAGGTTTTTTCATGTATATCTCTTTTGCCTACATTCAATGCCTGCTTCTACGCTGGTATTATCATTCCAAAAATTATTAGTACACTGTTCCTTTTCTGTCTTACCTAACCTCTGACTCCTACACATTTGCTGTATATTCCACCCACTGAGAAGAACTCTTGATCCATGTTTTTTTTTTTTTTTTTGCTTTTTGTGTCACACCTGGCAATGCTCAGGGTTTCTCCTGGCTCTGCACTCAGGAATTACCTGGCGGTGCTCGGGGACCATATGGGATGCCGGGATTGAACCCGCCGGCATGGGCCGCCACGCAAGGCAACGCTCTACCCACTGGGCTATCGCCCAGCCCCTCTTGATCCATGTTTTGCCTGGTCTTTCATATTGGTATCATACTATTATTTTATATCCCCAAATAAATTCAATCATTGTATATCTGTCCTTTCTCTCAGGCTAATTTCACTCAGCATGATCCTCTCATGTCCATCCATTTAGAGCAAATTTTATAACTTTGTTTTTCCTGACAGCTGCCTAATATTCCTGTGTAGATGTACCACAGTTTCTGTATCCAGTCGTCGATCATATCTGCTTTCATATGTACCATCTTGTTCCCTTACAAGATGTATATGCACAGGTCCACGCATGCGCATACGCACACACCCACACACACTATCAATTCAGTTTTTGGGAGACCCCTAGTCCATACCCCACTGTCACTGTACCTGAAACCCCTCTGGTTCCACCCTCCTGAGCTCATATCTTCAGTTATTCTTCTGCTTTCTTGTGCTTTTTTTTTCATGCTTTCCTGACTGTTGTAAGGAATGATGCCACCGCTTGATTTTTTTTTTTTGCTTTTTTGGGTCACACCCAGCAATGCTTAGGGGTTACTCCTGTCTCTGCACTCAGGAATTACTCCTGATGGTGCTCAGCGGACCATATGGGATGCTGGGGATCTAACCTAGGTCAGCCGTGTGCAATACAAATGCCCTCCCTCTCTGTTATCATTTCTGCCCTGCCTTTGATTTTTATAGCATTCATTTGATGACTGTAATATGTACGTATTTACAGATCTTATCTCAAGAGATGATAGTGTTCTTCCAGATACAATCTACTTGCACTTGGGCGCTCAGCTCTGGTGTATGGCTGCATTTCCTAGATTTTCTAATCTTATCCATTGGTTCATGGAATTAGTAAATGTGCATAGATGAGGTTAGCAGCTTTTCTGGGAACAAATGCAATGTCAGGTTTCCTTTTGGAATTTCCTGTGGACAGCTGTACCAATCCATTTGGGGTGGTGCACTGGCTCCCTCCTTGGGATCACAGAGGTTTCCAGCACTTCCTCACGTCTGCAACACAGGGTTGGCTGGGTCTTTTTTCTCGAAACAGTTTTAATCATGAGTCTAAGTGTGATATATTTCTTATCTGAACTCAGAGACTATACTCTCCCTTGATCAAAGAGATATCTCAAATGGGCAGAGTTCAGGCCTTACACAGATGAGATGCTGGTTTCAGGCTGCCTTGTCCATCTGTCCCCAATCCGGATACACCACCACGCACACACACACACACACACACACACACACACTTCGCTGTAGTACTGGCAGCATCTGAGTACCACTGAGGAGGTCTTAACATATAAAGGAGAATAGATTTTTAAAATCCATCATAAAAACATAGTTATAATGCAGCACTAATTTCCTTAGAGGCATTATGAACTTAAGTCACTGAGGAGAATAGTTATTCGATAACTGAAATTTGTACCTTTTGAGCTCTTCCTGCGTTTTACTTCCCTCTTCACAAACTGCTTCTCTTCCAGAGTCTATATTGCTTTTGCAGCCATAATATAAGTAATATTCAATATCTGACTCATTTTCCGTAGCATAACATCTCCCATGATGTGGAAATGGTAGAATTTCCTTCCTTTTTTTTTTAATCTGAAAATAAAATTATTGAATCCTGTGTGCATTCCTTATGAACTTTTTAGAAGGTTGCTTTCTTTATGGCCAGCACCCTGCCAGGACCTGTTCTCTCTGGCTCTTAACTGACCTTTTCTCATCCTGTATGTATTCAACCATGTTGAAAGGGGAACTAAATACAGTCTTAACCCCACCACTTATTTTTTCTGTGATAACTCATCTTATGATAACTCCTCCCTCTCCCCTTGCTGAGGTTAACCCCCAGTCCTTGGAACCTGGAGTTGTAAGTTCTAGAAGTCAGAAGGAACCAGAAAGATCAGAAGGAACAGGTCAGATCACGACTTTCCATCCAGCTCTGCTTCCACCTCCCTGGGCCACTCTGGCTGACCTTGAATTAAAAGCTTTTTTCTAATTTTTGCTGTTGGTTATAATGAAGTAGTATGGCTGGATGGCCAATAAAACTTAAACATCTGAACTCTGCACTTGAGGGGCCTTTTAAAGACACAGAATAGTGTGGTCTGCTCACAACAAAAAATTCATTCCATTGTGGTAGGTATGAGATTAAAATGCATAATACTTTAAGTACAGTCCATGACTCTGGGATCTACACATGAGATTTGAAATGGATCTTTGGGTCACTCTGATTTTGGATGAGAAGTTTTAGAGACAATAAAGCAAATACATAGACTCATCATAAACTCAGAAAAATTATACCACTTGACAGGGTTAGAAGTGGGGATAAAATAATTTCAGTAGGATCCAAAAGGTCTCTGGGTCCCATGATAGCTCTGCAGAGTAGGGAGGACTTTATTACTTGAGGTTGCCTTTGGGAACAGCAGAATTAGGGACTGAATAGAGCTTGTGGAAGCAAATTCTCCTGTGGAGGCAACTGGACAGATTCTGTTTTAAAACTCACCTGTGTTCTTGCCGGGCTCCCTGGAGAAGTACCAGCCTGACCTGGTCCCCGTTTTCTTGAGCTTTGTGGAAAAGGAAAAATGAGAAAAGTCTCATGAGTCAACAAAGTGGCTCCTTCCATTTGCTCTCTCATGTCATATAGGTTGCAGTTCACTGATCAAATTCATTGTGACAGAAAAGCCACTTGCTTTGGAGTGACAGGAGTTTTTCCAAAAGCACTTAGGAAGTGCCAGGTGGAAGGGGAGGACGAAGCATGCCTGGATGTGCCAGTGTCCCTCCTGTGACCCATATGTTTTGGGGAAGACACGGGGTTAAGGTAAGGGGCGCTCCTATGGGGGCTTCGGCATCCTCAGGAGGCTGGACTTAGACCCAAAGGGCAAACATAAATAAATAAATAAATAAATAAATAAAACAGATATATGAAAATTCCTAGTATTTTCCCTCCACGTCCCAATAAATTTCTTTCTTCTCTCTCTTTCTTCCTTTCCTTTAGTTTTTGGGCCAGTGGTCATCAGGACTTACTCCTGGCTCTTTGCTCAGAAATTACTCCTGGCAGAGCTTGGGGACCATATGGGATGCCGGGATCTATCCGGGGTCAGCTGCATGAAAGGCAAACGCTCTACCCACTGTGCTGCTGCTCCGCCCCCCATATATCTGTTTGTTTTAAATCTAAAAATATGTTTGAAACCCAAAACCGTGTAAAAATTAAAATTCGCTCATATCTGACAAGTAAACAATATACGCATATAATTTATGAATAAATTAATCTCATTTAAAGATTACATAAAATCTTATACCAATGAAACTATGCTTTAAATAAAGAGAGTTAAGGTTGCTGTTCTCCCACAGTTGACCTTTTCAGTTGATTCTGCCGATTTGAAGTTGATTCAGGGATGATATTTATGCATGAACATGTGCAGAAATTGGTGATAATGACATAACCAAATTAGTCCGCTTTTAACTCACCTAGTATGGGAGCCAGACGTATAAACAATGATTAATATCAAATGCTCAGAGAACCAGAGGGATGAAGAACTTGACTTCATTTTTTTATTACACCATCGTGAGGTATACAATTACAAAGATGCTCATGTTTGGGTTTCGGTATACAGTGTTCCAGCACCCATCCCTCCACCAGTGCCATTTCAACCACCAATGTCCCCACTTCCCTCCCCTCCCTAGCCTGCCTTTATGGTATCACTGTATCACTGTCTTCCCATTCATCATTGATTTGCTCGAGTGGGCACCAGTAACATCTCCATATGTCCTGTCTCATGCTAGTAGAGCCCAAGAACACCTGCTTGCTCCAAGAACATAAAGAGCCCCAAACCATTCCATCAGGTCATGGGAATGAGGTCTATAATTGTTACTGGTATTTGGCATATCAAATACGACACGGTAGCTTGCCAGGCTCTGCCGCGGGTGGCATACTCTTGTAGTCACCTCTGATCTCCAGCCCCTATGGTAGTTCTTTATCTCTTTTATCTCACTCTTTTCTCTCTCTCTGTCTCTCTCTTCCTTTTCTTACACATGTGAATTGCAATGCATACATTTAGAGGTTATCATGTGTATTCCTTTACCTATATTCACTGCTCAGAAGAACGTGACTTCTGCGGTCTGAAGAAACTCTACAACATTTTTGAGGTGGGGAAAATTATCAGTTGATTTTCCTTGTCCTTGGTTTCAGCACTTGATTCAAGTGAGGGACAATACAAAGTAATGTGGACTTGCATGAGCTGGACCAGGGCCTGGAAAGAAGCTGCTCTGTGGACATAAGATCAAGGGGCTCATGTCAACTTAGCAAAGCAGCCTATTCAGCTTTTCTTCTGTCCTTGGCTATTGTCTATTTGAAGAGCTACCTAGTTCAATGATTTCTCCCTTTCTGCAAGATATTGCATTCCTAGGCTCAGGAGGTGTCATTTGGGCCACGTAGTTATTAGACTCAGCCTTGATTTCTGCCTCAGTTGACCCATGTCCATCACTGGGTCAAATATGGAAATGAATTCTTCCTTCATTTCTCACAGACCTACTTTGGGGTTAATACTTACTTCAGTCATTCCTTAGGGTCTCTTCATTGCGCTGTACCTCATTTTATTATCTGTAAACTGGTGATTAAAATAGTTCTTCCCCTCAGAGGATTGCAGTGAAGTTCATATGAACTGGGCATTTATATTACTTAGAACATGACCTGCCCCCTAATAACATAAGGATAATGAGACCTGCCCTTGGTACAATGGCAGTGCCATGACCCTGTTGGCACCCAGGATAGCTTCAAAAGCTTCCATGTATTCTCAGGCCTCCAGAACAAGTAAATGTCCTGAAGCAGAGACTCTTAAAGCTGTGGCCTTCCTGACTTTTTGCCCTTCTGCCAGCCTGTGAGGAAGGGCATCCAACTTTAATATTGCTTCCTGGAAGATTTGAATCCTTGTTAACATTTTGAGTGATCATCATCAAAGGCACATTAATTCAGGAACAGTTAGATTCAATTCCATGGCAGTAAGCAGGAAAGGATGGTTTTTCCTGGCAACATTGACTTTCATGGAAAGAAATATGTCTCCTACTAAAGAGTAGGAGAAATAGCTGTCCTGGACACGGTATATCTAGGTTACATCAAGGCATTGAACTGTTTAACTTTTACTATGAGAAAGTAAAAGAACAAGATGGAAAGCAAATTTGGATGCTAACAGGTGGGCAGATTTATAAGGGGTGAGTAACTACCCTAGAGAAGGCTCCTGGTGATATGCCATAGGACTTTTTCCTGTACTAAATTTTGTTTAAAAAATCTAGCAGTGATTTACTGAAACCAGGGCACAATGAAATTAGGATCCAAAAAGGTCTTGACAGGTCAGAGCAATTAGGTAAATCCAAATCTGAGCTTTAACAGAAACAAATGTACGACCTGTGCTGGCATCCTGATGGTCTACTGTGCTAGTGTATAAAGCAGAACACACGGAAGAGGGCATGGGCCCAAACCCAGATTCTGGCCCCAGCCCGCTGACGTGGGTTCAGAGTGGTGGGATGTGGCCTCTTGTCTATGTTAAGCTAAAGGCCCCGAATCCAGCAGAAATAACTAATCCAGTCTTTCCATCTTGGCTGTTTAGGCCATCATTTTCAGCCCTTTTCTGATCTTGACTCCAAGATCAGAGGTCACTTTGTCCTACCAGTTGCTTGGCCCCCACATTTATGTGACTTCCACCTGTGACCCAGTTGAGAAATTTTGGTTTAGATCACAGGTGAAGTATGGGGTTCCATTTTTGGTCTTCTGACTTTAGCATCATTTGAGTACATGTTGAGAAAGGAGCTAGGAGCAGGTTCTGGGATGAATCATGAACACCTGGGACATACTTGCTCAACAAAAAGATTCTGTGAAGATGTGATGGTTGCCATCAGTTGTTTTGAATGGTTACATGATATGTGAAGGACTATTGTGCTGAATAATTGAACTCTTTTGGGGTGGCTTTTAGGACTACTGTTGTGACCGACTACTACTAGGCTACTACTAAGGCCACTGCTGTGGAGGCAGAGTTGGTGCAGAAGACAGAGAACCTTGGCCACCAACTCATTCCTCAGCCAAAGGAGGAGTCTGCAGTGCACCCAACATAGAACTAGAAGTTTGGTTGAGACTGTTGGTTACCTATATCAGAGGCATTGCATATTCTTACATCTTGTAAGAATATGCAATGCCGCTGATGTAAAGATGCACCATAGTTTTTGGAATTCCAATTTTTTTAAATGGCAAAGATCACTGAAAGTTCTCATGGCTATTTGTATGCGGATAGAGTGCTCCTAAGACTACACAGCAGGGACAGTGGTTTTGTTTTGTTAGTGGTTGTTGCTGTTTTTAGCTTTTACTTTCTAAGGTGAGTTTGGGATATGCATGGACAAGTGATCACTAGATAGTTGCCCTGCAGCATGGAGTGTGACAGTTAAGAGATGGCCTGGTTAGAAGACTTGATGTCAGTATATAAAAACACCCCTCCTATATAAAAATCATAGTTATTGGGGTGGTGCGATAGTATATCAAATTGGGTTTGATATTCAGCACCCCGAGTCTTGCCAGGAATGATCACCTTAGCACAGAGCCAGAAATAAGTCTTGACCACTACTAGGTATGGCTCAGAATAAAAAGTCAAAAAATAAAATATAATCATATAGTTTTTGCAAAATATATTTCTTTCAGTGGGATTACTTTGTCTTTGCTGGTCCAGATGAGTGGACTATTTAAACCCTCCTCACCTAAGTGACTGAGTTTGCCAGTCTAATAGAGTTGTTTACAATTGTCCATCTGGTGAACCAAAGTGCCTGCCAAAAAAGATTTGTTTTGTATTACTTTAATTGGTTTTGAATCAGTGTTCTCAGTAAAAGGTTCCATTGTGCCTGCTAGCTCATAGACTCCTTATAAAGAAAAATATTTCTTTTCCTTATTTGATGTTAACAAGGCATGTGTCCAATTTATCTATAAAGGCTATGAAAAAATAGTTCAGTATACATTCAGGTTGACTCCACAAGTTAGACTTCTTCAGCTGCCAGTACTTGAAAGGATATGGCTTATCAGTGCTCATGCTGTGTTGGCAAGTCAGAAGAGTTCCCTGCTGGTTAACTCGGTGTTCCAAGGGTCAAAATTCTAGACCAGCATCTGTGCTGCTCTCAGTTTCCCCTCCTGAATGCAGGACAGCTGCCACTTGTCACATGTTCTCACGACAACGTCCAAAACAAGATGTGTTCCCTTTTCAGTGAGGAAAAAACTTTCCCCAAGAGATCTCCACCTCCTTGTCTTTTGCAGATGCTGAAAGCCATTACTGTTGAAGAATTTTGATCCTAAGATTATATTTACTTTTAATTTCTTATAAGATAACATTTTTGGTAGATCGTTCTATGACTCTTTTAAACATGTGTTGGTTGATGCAACCCCTAACCCATTCAGTATATGGACCAGCTTACTCAGACCAATGCTGTTCTCATGCTTTCTCTGGGCTACGCTCACAAAAGATACTGGGTTCTAGTTTTGACTTTTTGTAATGGCTTTTATCTGATTTTGGTACCAAGTAGTATTTTTGGTACCAAAAAGTTTTTTGCCTCATAAAATAGGCTGGAAGGTGTTTTTACCTTACTTTATGGAATTGATTTTGTAGAATTGTTATTAATTCTTCTTAATATGTTTGTAGAGACTGAGAGATAGTACTGGGGTTAAGGGAGCCGTGCCTTGCAGGTGGCCAGCCCATGTTCAATCTACAGCTCTGCATGTGGTCTCCTGAGCATAACTGGGAGTGATTCCAGAGCACATAGCCAGAGGCAGTACCTGAGCACCTCTGGGTATGGCCCCTAAATTTGCCTCTCAAAAAAAAAAAAAAACAACACCATAAGTAATGTAGTAGAATTTAAGCCTCAAGATTTATTTCATAGACTGGTCTTGATTATTAATGCACTATTTATCAATTGGCCTATTCATATTATGTCTTTCATCTTTGATGAGTTTTATGCCTTTTGGGTAATGCATCCATTTCCAGTCTTTCATGCAAGGTGTTTATGTATCTGCCTGCCTTGAAAACTGCAGACATGTAATTTTTGTTCTCCCTATCAAACATTTTTAAAGGACATATGGGATACACATACATTTTATGTATTATATATAAATTATATATGTACATTATATGTATATATAAGTGTATATTTAAAGTATAGAAATATATATATATACATATATATATATATATGTATGTTTGCCTAGGTATTTACCTTTGCTTTGTTTCTGATGTTCTAAGATCTCTTCTGGTATCTTTTACTTTTTCTCTCTGAGAAACCTTTAAAAACTATTTTTAGAAGCTCCTTTTTCAAGCCTGGCTCTTCCTTGAACATCTATCTCGCCTGCTTGTCTCTATGTATCTTTTGCTTGCTCATTTCCACTCTAGAGAATCCTGTGTTTTTTATTGAACACTAATTTCTTTTTCTTTCTCTCCCATCACATCTTTCTCATAGTTTCATTGAATAAACCTTACTGCTTCTCTAACAAAATGAAATAGAATAAAAACTTTTCAAGATGATCAAGTACCAATGAATTTTTATGTTTTTCTTCAACTTAAGATTTCTTTGTCAACTTTTCTGAAGAATATTTTCATGGACATAAAACTGATTGGGACCGGAGGATAGCCCAGCGGGTAGGGCATTTGCCTTGCACGCCGCCGGCCTGTGTCGACCTGGGTTTGATCCCGGCATCCCATATGGTCCCCCCGAGCACCGCCAGGAGTAATTCCTGAGTGCAGAGCCAGGCATAACCCCTGAGTATTGACGGGTGTGACCCCCTCCACAAAAAAAAAGCAAAAAATAATAAAATTCTGATTGACTCGCTTTTTTCCGACAGCTTAAAAATGTTGCCCTACTTCTATCATGTTTCCACTGTATAGGAGAAAAAAAATCTGCCGCCATGAAGATTTTGGGGGACCAGTATTTCCATTCTTCTGTTTTTTTGGGCCCCAACCACTAGCAAACTGTGATTCCATGAAAGCTCTGAAATGAGTGGAAATGATTGCCTCTCAATAAGAACCGCATTCCCTTCTCTCTGGCTGGTTTTGGATAATAATCAGCAAGTTGACTTTGATACACCTGGACATGTTTTCCTTAAGTTTATCCTGTGTGAGTATACTGAGTTTTGTGAACCTGTTTGTTTATTTCTCTTAGCCCATTTGAGAAGCCCATTATTTCCTGAAATACCTTTTTTTCTCTGCAGTTTATCTCATCTGCTTTCTTTTGAAAGGGAGGGTTTGGGTGATGCAAACTGATGACTCCTGACTGTGGGGTCCCTCCCTGATGGTTCTTTATACCTTTTTTTTTTTTATTTATTTTTTTTAAATTTTATTTTTACCATTTGTGGTGCTAGGCACTGAACCAGTGTCTACAGTGTGCAGTGCAAGTGCTCCATCCCCCCAGTATTATTCATATTTTGTGATTATGATGGGATGAATACTGATTATAGAAGAACAAAATGACCAATGGTATTTTTATTCATCTACTTTCAACTATCTTCTGTTCTCTTCATTTTGAAATGAGCTTATTATACAGATGTTTTCACTTTTTAGTACTAAAATATTCACTAGATTATCATCAGTATCACTTCATTCTTGAAACTTTCTTTCTCTGCTATCAAGAATATCTGATATTGTTGTAGTATTTCTAAAATGGTTTCATTAGTCATCATTTTCAGATAATTCTTACAATCACTAATTGTTTTCTTGGGCAAGTTGAAATTTTTTGCTTCTATCATTGATCGCTTGACATCCCGTTATTCATCGATTTGCTCAAGCGGGCACCAGCAATATTTCTATTTGAACCTATCACGTGCCAGTGTAGCCCAATGGCATCTGGTGGCTTCAGGAATACAAAGAGCCTCAAACCTTTCGCTCAGGGTCTTGACGAAGAAGTCTGACCATCTTGTAGGTGGGCGGCCATGTGATCTTCTGACATCCGTGGGATCCAGTCTGTAACGGCTCTAGTCCAGCGGTCGTCCTCCAAATCGCATTACATGTCTGGCCCATCTGATTTTTGATGCCTTGGCAAACAAGACAGCGCCCCTGACTCTGGAACAGCGATGGAGGTCGGAGCTCCAGATTTCTTCTTTCACTTGAGTCAGGTGTGATATTCCAAGCATAGCTCTTTTGATTACTCTTTGGAAAACCCGAATAGCATTCTCATCCTGCTTTCGTAGGGCCCAGGTCTCTGAAGCGTATGTTAATGTAGGGAGAACAGTAGAGTTGAAGAGATGATGCTGATGCTGATGATGCTGATGCTTCTGCTGATGCTGAGTGATTTTAGGTTATGCTCTGAACATAGAAGATATATTATAAGATTCTAGATCTTCTTTGAATTCTATGGAGAATGTGCTATTTTTGCTCAATAGGCAACTGTTTTGGTTGGGTTCTAGCCAACCAAATTCTGAGCAGCTTTCTCTGAGTTGTGATTCTGTGTTCAGTCTATACGGTGTGCTGCCAATTCCATCTGTTTGTACACCACCCACTGGCAGTTCTGGTACCTGAGGAGTAAGTGGTCAGTCCTGTTTCCTTGTTCCATGTCTACCGTTTGTTGGTTAGGGTCAGATTCATGAAGGAACAGCTTGTGGGGAGAGCCCAGGGTCTCATAAACAATATTATAGGGTAGCTCTGCCAAGCTTTTAGCTTCCAAAATCTCCCTGAAACTTTTTCTTTTTATTCTTTTGGCCATAAATTTGTACTTTATGTCCCCTTCTGCTACAAAATTTTTTTGCTGTGCCAACTTCTTGGACCAAACAATGAGCAGCTACATAAAAAAAATCATTGGTTTCTTTCCTCCTTGCCAATATCTCTTCTGATTAAAGGAAAAGGTCTCTTTCCTCAGAGATTTCAGGGAATCACAGTTTGCTAGCAGTTGGGGCCCAAAAAACAGAGGAAGAGAAATACTGGCCCCCCACTCCTAGGAGTGGCAGATTTCCTCCTCCCACCCCCAAGCCAGAATCCCAGTGTTTCCAGGAGCATATATCAAGAATATCTGATATTGTTGCAATATCAGTACCATGCGATGCTGCATGGCCATTACAACATCCACTAACAGCCTTGACACTGCCTAGGGTCTAGCCTGGGAATAAAGGGAAGTGGAGGAAACTTCTGCTTTGGTGACTCTTCATATTAGATCTTCTCTAGTCCCTTGCTACCTATTGCTGTTTTGTTCTCCAAATCCTTGAAAAGCTTCCATCATTCTAACCTAGGTGTGATTAGCATGAGACAGGCAGGATTCTACTTTATCCAGATGGAAACCTTTGGATTTTTCTCTCGTTTTTCTGCCTAAGTAGTTAATCGAATATCCTATTATACCTGTGGTTATTCTATTTATATAGAGGGGTTCAGGATTCTGTAAAAATGAGCCAATGACACCAGTCTTCAGTGGTAGGAATATCAGTTGTCATGAGAATTGCACTGGGATTTGCTTGAACATCTGGGTCCATGATGGGCAGCTGTTCTTGAGCTTGATCCCCATTCTGAAATCCATTGCCATTTAATTTTTTTAAAGAGTGTCCTTATCATAAGGTTTCTGAGCAAATTAATTCCAATAGTTTCTTTAAAGTCTTCTTGAAGTACTGACTTTCTTGAATTTTCCTTTTTTAGAAACTTTAGCCAATATAAAATTATTTAGGAACTTTTCTGAGTTCCTGGGAATGTCAGGCTTTTGGGGTTCAGTCTGCCCATGTTTCTTTCGTGTGTATGTCTTAGAGCACGTTGGCTCTCTCTGCAAGGACAGTGCTCTGAGAAGACGGGGGTCAGGAAGATGTGATCCACACCAACCAAGGCTTGGGAGCCTGGGTCTGAGAACAAAGGGACAAAAACCACGGAGACCATCGTCAGAATAACATTCCTAAGAGTGGTCCATTTATTTCCTTAATGGAAATTTTTAGTTACCTTTTAAAAAGTAATAAATTCTGTGACTCTCATATATCCTAGAATTTTTGAGCATTTATGTATACTTCTAAAGTTTCAGTTTAAAAATATAACTGCAACTGGATAGTCATCATCCAGGAAGCATCACATTTAGGTGTAAGTCCAAGTTTCAAACCTTGGATCTTGAATAAAATGGAAGCTTGACAAAATGATCATGCTTCCTCTACTGAAAGTCAGGTCTGAAACCAGACCATCCCAGGATTTGCTTATTTCCACCTTTTGTTCATTTAGCACACAGTATCAGAACTTCTTTGCCCCTTACTGATCCTCTGCAACACAACCACAGGTAAGGACTCTCTTGTGCGGAGAATTTGGTCTCTTACTTTCTTCAGCTCTTTCACTTGTGAAGCCACTATCTCCAAATTTGTGGCTACTTGTTGGGCCTGAGCAGGGTCCCCAACAGATATTGGGGTTAGACGGGTTTCCTGGCTGCATTTGCAGCCGACAACCGTTGCCCTTGCTAATGGAAAAAGATGTAAGACATTTAAGGCTTTGATCTTTATCCACTACTCCCTCACACCAACTGATTACACACACACACATGTGTGCACGCAAACACACACACACACTTGCACGCTGCACACACATACACACACACACACACACCACCATCACCATCACCACTACCACCACCACCACCACCCTGTCAAATCAATTCTGCCAGAGATATATGCTTTACAAAAGGCTGGGGGGAGGGATTTACAAGAGATACTCCCAAAATGATTGATTATTTTAAAGAAACATTCTTTAAAGAAACATTCATTGATTTAAAGAAAAGCTTACATTCTGTTAAGAACGAAGTGGTCATCAAAGCCCTAACCAAACCCAATACATCAAGATCCTTTGTGAGCTGTATTACGGATTCACCACCAGGATCTTACCATTCTACAAAGAAGTGATCATCAGTGTCAAAAGAGGGGTTCGGCAGGGTGATACCATTTCACTGAAATTCTTCAACACCGCCCTCGAGAATCATGTGACAGTTAGAATGGGAAGGAATGGGAGTGATTTTAATGCCAAGATAGGACCAAGAAGATCAGCTGAAGAACTCCACATTGGGACCCATGGCCTAGAATGGAACGAACAGGGTGAGAGACTCTCTGAGTTCATCATGTCCACCAAGACCATTCATGGGAACTCACAGTTCCAGAAGGCTGAAGCGAAACGTTGGACATGGGAATCTCCTGGTGGACAGTTCCACAATGAAACTGACCACATCATCTTCAGTCGACGGTTTTGTCTGACCGATGTTGCTGTCATCCCCAAATTCCAAACAGGATCGGACCATGTCTCCTTCGTGCAAAAATTCTACTTCCCGCAATGGGGAGAAAAGGCTGCAAAGTTTAAGAAGACAACTCCCAGAATGACCACCAACTGGGAACTCTTTGACACCATTGCAGCAACATGGGAATATACCACCATTGACGACATCGATGAAGAATACAACCGACTGGTTCAGCACCTCCATGATTGTGCGAAGAATGCGGAGAGAGAGAAAGACACAAAAGGATGCCTGTATTCAGAAACTCTCGAGCTCATTCGCCAACGTGGCAAGGCGCGAGCCTCAGGAGACCAAATGCTAATGTCCAAGCTTGCTAAACAGTGCAGAGAAGCGATAAAAGAAGACCTCGAAGACAGAAGAGCAGAAATACTGGAAGATGCAGCTGAAGCTGGGAAAAGCATTCGCACTGCCCGCCTGGCATTGCCAACTATAAGACCAATATCTCTGTCCTCCGACACCCTGATGGATCTATCACATCTTCCAGAAAGGCAACGGAGAAGATTATCCATGACTTCTACTCAGATCTCTTTGATAGCCACATCCACCTGACCACATACCACATTCCACAGGATGGATATGTCATTCCTAACGCTCTCCCTTCTGAAATCCGACATGCCATTTTGTTGGTAAACAAGGGAACAGCACCAGGCCCAGACAAAGTCAGACCTGAACACCTGAAGAATCTGCCGTCAGTACCCATCAATACACTAGCTCGGCTCTTCACACGCTACCTGTCCGAATGCAAGGTGCCCTCCCAATGGAAAACCAGCAGGACAGCTCTACTGTTCAAGAAGGGAGACATTCACGACATCGGCAACTATCGCCCCATCTGCCTGTTGTCCGTCATCTACAAGCTGTTTACACGAGTCTTCCTGAACAGGATTGGCAGAACACTAGATGAAGGACAACCGTGTGAGCAAGCTGGCTTCCGGAAAGGATTCAGCACAATCGGCCATACCACACAGTAACCAAGCACATTGAGGTTTGTAGGGAGTACAGATGCCCCCTTAAAGCCTTTGATTCTGTGGAGACTGAAGCAGTCATCAAAGCCCTAGCCAAACAGGGTGTTCAAACCCAATATATCAAGATCCTTTGTGAGCTGTATTACGGATTCACCACCAGGATCTCACCATTCTACAAAGAAGTGATCATTGATGTCAAAAGAGGGGATTTGACAGGGTGATACCATTTCACCAAAACTCTTTAGCGCCACCCTCAAGAACATCATGTGACAATTAGAATGGGAAGGAACGGGATTGAAGATAGATGGTCGGCAACTACACCACCTCTGCTTCGCTGATGACATCGTTCTAATAACACCAAACAGTAGCCAAGCAGCACAAATGCTGGCTGACTTCGACCGAGAATGTGGAAAGATAGGTCTAAAGCTGAATGTAAAAAAAAGCTATGTTCATGAATAAATGAGCTAGTTCCAGAGGCCCCATTCATTCTCAATGGAACAAACTTCTCTGAATGCAGCAGTTATGTGTACCTAGGTCGAGAAGTCAACATGATGAATGACCTAAAACCTGAGTTGCGCAGGAGGAAGAGAGCGGCATGGAATGCCTTCAAAGGCATCGAAGAAATAGCTAAAAGGACAAAGAACCTCTGGCTCCGGGCACATCTCTTTGACTCCACCGTTCTCCCTGCATTTACACACGCCTCAGACACCTGGGCCCTACAAAAGCAGGATGATAATGCTATTCGAGTCTCCCAGAGAAGAATCGAAAGAGCTATGCTTGGAATATCACACCTCACTCAAGTGAGAGAAGGAATTTGGAGTTCTGACCTCCGTTGCTATTCCAGAATCAGGGACGCTGTCTCGTTTGCCAAGGCATCGAAAATCAGATGGGCTGGACATGTAATACAATTTGGAGACAACCTCTGGACTAGTGCCGTTACTGACTGGATCCCACGGGATGTAAAGATCAGTGGCCGCCCACCTACAAGATGGTCAGACTTCCTTGTCACGTCCCTGAAGGAACGGTTTGAGGCTCTTCATATTCCTGAATCAACCAGATGCCATTGGGCTACATTGGCATGTGATAGGGTCCAATGGAAATGTTACTGGCGCCCACGCAAGCAAAGCGATGAATAATGGGATTCAAGTGATCAAGTGATCATATTGAGGCCAGGCTTACCCTGGGTCCTTCCAGTTCCACATTGGGACCCTCTTTTTAGGAATATAAGGAAGGAATTAGAATCAATCTAAAGCAACTGAGGCTTTTAGTTAGGAAATATGACGAATGCCCAGAAGTAATTAATTCAGAATTAATTAACTCCTATATCACAAATGGATAGCCTTAACTCTCTTCCTGTGTCTATACAAAAACTCTTGTACTAGCATAAGCATATGTAATGGGCATACCGTTAATTGAGAAGCAACCTTTTATTACAGTACAAACCCAGGCCTAACAAGAAGGGCTGTGAATAAAGAGAAATTCAACAGCTCCTGGACAGATATGTGTCCAGAGTTACAGTACAGCCCTGCATTGGGTCTCATTAATCCTGCCAAGAGTGAAACCTAAGTGCAGTGCTAGCAGAAGTAAGCCCTAAGTGCCACCTAAACTCCCCCATCCCCCAAAGAAAAGCCAACACCTGCATTCGTTTCCTGAAGTGGTCTCTTCCTTGCTTTGCAAGATACCATGCTTTGGAATTTTTGCTTCTGTACTCTGTAAGCTACCTGCAAATGCCCCAGCCCCCATCATATATTTTATGAGACAGAGCTCTCCCCTTTGTTCCAAGCCCAGTTTTTGAACATCAAAATGCTCACAGTAGAATAATGAGTAGAAAGAACAGGAAAACCTGAGTTCTCCCAACTCTCAGTATGTATGCTTAGTTTTTGCTGGTTCTTGGCAAGAATTTCTGCAGCAGTTTAAGATAAAATGCTCTGATACTATCTCTGAGTGGTGGATTGATTTTTAATTTTTAATTTACATCTTTATTCTTTTCTATTATTTACCATTATGAATAATACTATATTTCTGCCACAGACAGCATGTGGCAGGGATCTTTGTCCATTGTTTCTGGTTCGTTCCTAGTACAGATGCCAGAAAAGAATTTACTGATAGAAATGAAAAGAACATTAGCAGGGAACTCTTTATCTAAATGGCATTGCCAAATTAGTATCCAGATAGGCTGCGCCCAGGCCTGTTCTGTGGCTGTGAATGGGCACGCTGCTCCTTCCTCACTTACAAATACCATCTTCCTGTGCTGGGCTCCTGAGGCTGCTCCTAATTATCACTTTTATTTGCATTTATTTTTATTCTATTGAAGTAGAAAATTTCCACATGTTTAACATATGTATTTTTCCTTTGTGAGTGATCTGTTCACATCCTTTACCATCTATGCCTTTAATGAATTCATCTGTATTTAAAGATGATGTTTGCCCTACTCATGGCATATTGTTTCCTTAGTGTTTTCTAAGTATTTAATTTATCTCTCATGCTTGTAAGATATATATATATATATATATATATATATATATATATATATATAGCAGTTATCAACTCTATGAGCCTTTACTTTTCTGTTTTCTTTTAAGCTTCAAAAAGATTTATTTTGCCTATATAGTCCTCTAATGGGTCATTAGTGTTTAAGAGTGAAATATAAAGTCAGGAAAAGACTCATTTCTTCCAAAATTATTAACTTACCTTTCCGATACCATTTGACAGTAAGCCTTTTATTTCTATTCAATTATTTTTACTTATTATTTTTTCTTACTTAATCGTATACCTGAACAATCTAGTGTTTGTTATCACCTCTCATTCTATTATTGCTAATGTTTTATTGTTATGTTGTAATAGGCTTTTTATCAGACAGCATTGTTGTTCTTTGTCGGGAAATGCCGCCGGGGTCCCAGACAGTGCCGGGAAGCGAGTTCCCTTTTACCTCTGAAGCCAGCGGGAAATGGATGAAGACTCAGGAATCCGATGCAGTTTTAAAAGGCTTTACTTATCACAGGTTCAGGCATACAAGTCAGCAACCTGTGCTTAGATTCCCTGCTAAAACCCCAGCCACATGTAGGCCAATATGGTGGCCACCACGTGTTAAGGCCCTGTAAAAAGGAGAAAAAGACAAGACTCCCAAGAAGAGTGCAAGCCCCAAAAGAGAGCCCAAAAAGAGAGCCCAAAAAGAGAGCCCAAAGAGAGAGCCGAGAGAGAGAGAGAGAGAGAGAGAGAGAGAGAGAGAGGGAGGGAGGGAGGAAGGGAGGGAGGGAGGAAGCAGGCTGATTTTATACCCCTGAAACTCAGACCTTCCACTATTATGGGAAGCAGGAAGGGTCAAATGCCCTTAAGTAATTTCTCCCAGCACCTCACCTAGGCCCTATTATATGCTAATGTTTTGAGCCAAGATCTTCCTGGAAATGCCTTTATAGGGTAGAGAAGGGGTTTCTGAGATGGCATGTCTCTGTACCAAAGACTAATACTAATGCCAGTTAAATAGTTCTCCAAGCTTTCACAAGAGTCTCGTCTACTTCACAGTAGTTTTGTATTTTAGTTGCCTTTGAGTTATCAGGGAGCCATGTTTGCTTGCTTGGAGGCAAACAGCATTTCTCTCTGGTCTAATTACTTAGAGATCCAACATGGCCAGGCAAATATGCTGGTAAGATCTAGCTAGTCCCACGATGATTGTGGTAGCATGAGAGAATATTTATACCAGCCAGTACATGGTCAGATGAACTGCCACATTTAGACTAGCCCCCTATCTATGAAGTGACCTGCAGGAGGCAATCCAGGGCAGATACAGAGGTCCTTAGAGGAGTCCTGCAACAGTTCTTAATTATTTATAAAGTAATAATTGCCTGCTCACTTCTCTAAGAATATTTCAGAAGTATCAAAATCAGAGACTCTTAGACATGGGGCAGAGCAGTTCCTTGCTCTCCCTGTGCCCAGCCGCTCATGAGGCAGTCGGGAGGCATGGTGGGTTCTAGCCTTGGCCCACCACCCCGGCAGAACCTCACAACAAGCCAGACGACCCCCACCCACTCCATGGGTGCCGCCATTTTCCACATCCGGACTTCCCCTCTCTTCAGAACTCCACCCAACCGACCAGCCCATCACAGCCCGGATCATCAACACCCACCCTGCAGCCGTTTCTTCCTCAATCTGGCCCAGGTATGCTGGTCCAGAGACTCTTAGACATGGGGCAGAGCGGTTCCTTGCTCTCCCTGTGCCCAGCCGCTCATGAGGCAGTCGGGAGGCATGGTGGGTTCTAGCCTTGGCCCACCACCCCGGCAGAACCCTCACAACAAGCCAGACGACCCCCCCCCCCCCCACCCACTCCATGGGCGCCGCCATTTTCCACATCCGGACTTCCCTCTCTTCAGAACTCCACCCAGCCGACCAGCCCATCACAGCCCGGATCATCGACACCCACCCTGCCGCAGTTTCTTCCTCAATCCGGCCCAGGTATGCTGGTCCAGAGACTCTTAGACATGGGGCAGAGCGGTTCCTTGCTCTCCCTGTGCCCAGCCGCTCATGAGGCAGTCGGGAGGCATGGTGGGTTCTAGCCTTGGCCCACCACCCCGGCAGAACCTCACAACAAGCCAGATCGACCCCCACCCACTCCATGGGTGCCGCCATTTTCCACATCCGGACTTCCCCTCTCTTCAGAACTCCACCCAACCGACCCGGCCCATCACAGCCCGGCTCCACGCCGCAAATGCTTTATTTGGAGGTGTTTAAAGAATATGCCTCCCGTACGGCAAGCCTAGCAAGCTGCTCGTGTTGTATTTGACATGCCAAATGCCAGTAAAATTATATTAGGTCATTCCCATGACCTAATATAATGGTTTGAGGCTCTTTATGTTCCTGTAGCAAGCCGATGCCCTTTTGCTCTACTGGCATGAGACAGGACATATGGAGATATTACTGGTGCCCGCTCTAGCAAATAGATGATTAACGGGAAGATCGTGATCGTGATCAAAATCATTCCATAGGTCTTTTGTTATTGGAATTGCAAGGGAAATGTCAATTTATGTGAACTTTACCATAAACTCTATTGCGTTGTTGGTCGTTTTCTTTAAACGCTTTTAAAACCCTCACTGAGGGTTGGAGAGATAGTCCATGGTCTTTGCATGCAACTCTTTTCAGTTCAATCTTCCCACATCACATATGGCCCCCTAGTATTACCAGGAGTGATCCCTAAGCGCAAGGAAGCCCTGAGCACCAATGGTGTTGGTGCCAATAAAACAAAGCAAACAAAACTGTTCTGCCTCCAAATGATTGGACAGAGAGATAATCCACTGGGTAAGGCACTTTTTCTTGCATTCCGACTTCCTGGGTAAGATTTCTAATACTGGGGCCGGAGCAATAGCACCGTGGGCAGGGCATTTGCCTTGTATGCCGCCAACCCCGATTTGATACCCGGCATCCCATATGGTCCCCTGAGTACTGCCAGGAGTAATTCTTGAGTGTAGAGCCAGGAGTAACCCCTGAGCAATACCGGGTGTGACCCCAAAAGAAAAAAAATAAAACAAACAAAAAAAGATTTCTAGTACCTCATTTGGTCCACAAAGCCTCACCAGCAATCAATCATCCATGACCATCATAGAGTCAGGAGTAAACCTTGAGAAAACCAGGTGTGACATAAAGACACTGTAGAAAACAAAAGTATGGCAAAAGTATAACTCTTTTGTGAGCTCCTAACGATCAAATCCAGGTTTCATTCTGGCTTGCATTACCCATTCTTTGTGTCCATTTACTTCCTCTTGCCATGGGGGTGATTTCCATGTAAAAAACATGAAATCAAAAAAAATTTTCTTTTTGGGTCACACCCAGCAATGCTCAGGGTTACTCCTGGCTCTGCACTCAGGAATTACTCCTGGCGTTGCTCGGGGGACCAAATGGGATGCCTGAGGTCTAACCCGAGTTGGCGTGCAAGGGAAACACCCTCCCGCTGTGCTATTGCTTTGGCCCCGGTTTTATTTATTTTTTTTTGATGACTAATAATTACTGATGACTTTCTGGTTCAAATAGTAGACCTTGGAGTGAAACTGCATTCAAATCCTGGGATTTGGAACATGAGATCAAATCCTCAGATGTGGTGGTGGGGGTTGAATGAGCTAGTTGAGATCCTTCTAGGCTCCTTCTCTAGCAGGTGGAAACTGCTCGATGACTGTCGGCTCCCATCTGTTCTACTGTTCTTTTTTTGGAGTTCCTGTCCCTCTAGGTGAAGTGTCAGGACTCTAGGTTCTTTTGCTTCCTTCCCTGGTCCATCACCCACTTGCCTTCCTTCTCTCCATTCTCCTTCCCACCCCTCCAGCTCAGGCCTGTGTCCTCTGCTAAGGGAGCTAGGCAGAAGCAGGGAAGAAGAGGCAGGTTAGCACCGCCTGTGGCTAACTGGTCCAAAAATTCCTTGAGTCTTCTTTTGTGTTTAGTTTCTCAATGGTTATTGTTGCCACACAAGAAAACTAGTGATTTTTCAGGTGTATTTCTGATACCTAGCCTTCATTACTAAATTCCTTAGAATTTCAATGGTGTCATTTGTATTATCTAGACATTCCCACTGTCCTCTGAAAAATGAAAGTTTGTCCCCTCTTCCTGCTATCTTGTTTCCTGTTACTAGTTTAGGCCATAACATTGGAAGCACTTTTCTGAATAGCAGTGAAATAGAAGCATTCAGAGGGACTCACTTAGCAGAATGGAACTCCTTCCTTCCCACTGCGGGAGTAAAGTTAATTACTATTAACTTGACAGTGATCAGTCTTTTAGGTAGTAGAGTTTTTCCCAGTTAAAAAAAAGGTTCCCAAGGGGAGTATATTTCACTACATACATAGTAATGATCCCTGCTATATTGCATTGTTTCAATATTAATTGATTTTCCTAATAAAATTGCCCTGGGATAATATCTTTATGACTGCATAGGGCTATACTTTTAGAATATTTTAATTGATATCTTCTAGTTCGGGTATCCAGGAATGAGGTCAGTCCATTGTTTCTCTTCTGTGTATTTGCTGGGAGTTATATTGATTACCCCTTACTTTATCCTGAAACAGATTATCTTTGTAAGAAGTATCTGTTTTTTTCACAATATGAAAAAACTCAGATGTAATTTCTCCCATTTGAGGTTTTTTTTTAAGAATTTATTACCTTCAAGTTTCTTCAATCTTATGTTGTTGCTTTATTTCAATTTCCTTAAATTGGTAGTGGTAAACTGTACCTTTTAAATAAATACAAAAATTTATGATTTATTAGCTTTCAGTTATACAAAGCATTTCATATTTTTCATTTCTTTTAAAATTTTTTGAGTTGTGATTTTAGTTGAATTCTCTAGATTCAATATACCAACAATACATACTTTATCAAGAATCGATTCAGTTCTTTGGATAATTTTGAATTATTGAATTTTTTTGAATTCAATAATTTTTTGGCAGTTTTTGAATTATTAAATTCAATTTATTCAAATACTTGAATAATTTGATGAATAATTTGAATTGATTCAATTCTCTACATTCAATATATCAGTAATACATACTTTATCAAAGAATTGATACATACTTTATCAAAGAATTGACTTGTAAGATAATGGTATCCATATTTATTTATTTATTTATTTAGTATTTTTTGGATCACACCGGTGATGCTCAGGGGTTTCTCCTGGCTCTGCACTCAGGAATCACTCCTGGTGGTGCTTGGGGGACCATATGGGATGCCGGGGATCGAACCTGGGCCGGCATGGGCCGGCCGTGTGCAAGAGCAAACACCCTACCTCCTGGACTATGACTCCGGCCCCAAGTCTCCATATTTGTTTAGTTATTATTTCTACCAAATTCTATCTAACCCCTATTAATATCAGATTTTTTTCTAAAATTTTCTCTGAATATTTTTATCCATTCCCCTCAATTTTAAAAATAATTTTTATATCTAATGGTTTGAATTTACCTCCAACTGATGGACCAGACAGATAGTATAGCACTAAGGTGCTTACCTTGTCTTCAGCTCACCTGGGTTCAATCCCTGGTGCCACCATATGGTACCTCCTCCCGTGAGTTCCACAGGAAGTGATCCCTGAGCAGAGAACCAGTAGTAAGCCCTAAGTGTGGCCCCAAAGCAAAACAAAAGATAAACAAACAGGAAAAGCAGATGAATTTACCTCTGAGAACAGCTTCAAATTTATATTTGTGTATGTAATATTCTTATAATACTTTTATTTAAAATCTAAAATTTGTATTTTTTATTAATCAGAAGAGTGCTTTTCAATTGTAGGGAGGTTTGGGTATTTCTGCTCACATGCATACTATTTGAATACAGAATGTTGCCGATTAATTTCAGATCTTGAGAATTTGTGGCCTTCTGTCTGTAATGTTACAGGTTCTCCTTTGTTTAAACTACCCTGAGTGTGTTGGCAGGTATTGACCACTACAGCATTCAGTGTTACTGATGATTTATTCCTTCAGTTGCATTGTGTCAATCATCAAATTGGAAGCAAACACATGGGGAGATAAAAAGGCTTTGAAGTTAGCATCAACTGAGCGCCAAATCCAGGTTTCGTTCCAATTAAGGCTATGATCTGGGGCTGGAGTGATAGTAGAGCAGGTAGGGCATTTGCCTCGTATGCAGTTGACCCGTGTTTGATTCCCAGCATCCCATATGATCCCCCAAGCACAGCAAGGAATAATTCCTGAGTGGAGAGCCAGGAGTAAGCCCTGAGTATTGCTGGGTATGACCCAAAAAAAGAAAAAAAAATCTATGATCATCTTTCACATGTTCCCTAAGATCCAGCTTGCCTCTGTACATCACTACAACCAGGACATGGGGCTACCCATTCAGTGTTATTGCGAGAAGCTAATGAGGTCCCCACGTGAAACACCTTAGCAATGTCCCCAGCACAGTTCACAGTAAGTGGCAGCTGTGACCATTTGTGCCTCTTATTCTGTGCATTTTCTCTCAGCTCCAGAAAATGCTCTGTACCTTGGAGCATTTTCACTTGTATTTTTCTTCTTTGTGAAAAGGGAGTCTCCAATCTCTGTCTCCTCTCTGTCACCTTCTTTTATTATTTTGTTGGCTTTTATTTTTAATGCTGAGTGTTTAAAGTCAGCCTGTGAGTTATTCAAATGTTCGTCCCTGTTGCCCCCACTTGATTCTGCCTCTGAAGCTGCTCAGAGGCATAAGATATTTCCAGATAGCCCTTTTGCTTGCTTACATTCAGTTAATCATTGAGCCCACTGTTTGTAAGTAACAGAGTTAAATTGTGTAAATTGAAAGTTCATATTGTGTAGATTTTTACTTGCTTCTACACAAGAACCTGATTTTTCTGCCTTTCCGTGTCCTACACCTTCCTGCTTTTTAACACAGGATGTGCAGGAACTATTCTACTAATTTATTTTGGCTCCTAAAATATCTCCCAGAGAGCAGACATCAAGAAGGATGAATACCAGTGGGTAGGAATGGAGATTTTAATACTTTCCTGGGCACCACAGCGAATGCTCTTGTCAGCCTCCCACTGTGAAGACCCTTGTCCTCAAGAACATGCCTGCATTTTGCCTCTGTGGCTTTTCTCTGCTCCACAGATGCACACTCAGGATTTCTCATTTTTGTTTTTTGTTTTTGTTTTTGTATTTTATTTTATTTTATTTTTATTCTATTATACCATCGTGAGCTATACAATTGCAAAAGTGTTCGTGATTGGGTTTCAGTCATACAATATTCCAACACCCATCCCTCCACAAGTGCATATTTCCTTCAATGATGTCCCCAGATCCTCCCCTTCCCTCCCCCGCATGCCTCTATAGCAGGCACTTTGCCTCTTCTCTCTCTCTATCTCTTTCTCTCTCTGTCTCCGTCTCTCTGTCTCTCAATCTCTCTGTCTCTGTCTCTGTCTCTGTCTCTCTCTCCCTACTCTTGCACATTCTGGCTTTGCCATCTCCATTCCCAGCTGAACTTTAATTGTTAAGAGGACAATGCCAGTCTCCTCACTTTCACTGCAATATCCCCAGGGATTTGCTCTGTGGCTGCCACGTAATGGGTGCAGATAAATATTTGTTGGCTTGAGTTAGAAACTGCAATTTCCTGCCAATGGATCCCAAATAGAGCTTGGTTTTTGCTAGTGCACTGATAGTCATTGAATTTTGTTCCTATTGGAGCTGGGTCTGCTGCCTGCATTCCTGTCTTAGCTTTCTGTTTTCTCTCATCAGGTGCTTCTGAATAAACTCTTGCTTGTGGAGGGCCCTGTCCATAATTTCATGGACAATACACAGCAGGCGTTCCTTCACTCTTCTCGTTTCATTAGTAGTGAGTTTGGGAGGCATTGACGGTATCAATCCCTTTGCTTTCAGGGGTCCCTATGCTGGACAACCACCAGGGCAGGTGAGGGGTCTGGATCACCTGCTATTCCCCTTGGATTTCAGAATACTACAACTACCAGTCCGCAATTTGCAGTTCCTGGTCTCAGGAAATACTCAGCGAAGGAATCCCTGTTAGAGCTGGGTTGTTTTCCTCTACACGTGGCAGTGCTCTAAATCTGATGACAAGAATTGATTGAGAAAAACCTGATGAGAAGAATTGATCTGAGAGAATAGAAAAAATGATGACAGGTCCCAGCATGCACTGCTCTCTGCACTCCTGCTGTCTGCCCTCATGGGGCTCCTCCCAGGAGGTGCTGGAACTTCTGCCTGTGTGCCTGTGAATGGAGGTTGGAAGGGGTCCATCAGGCCGAGGGGAAAGAGATGAAGAGAAACAGGACCAGATGTTAGGTTTCCCAACTACCGCAGCAATTTCCTGCCAGTGGATCCCAAGAAGCACTCGAATTGGTTATCCAGGATTGGAGTCTTGGGCAGACTGGGTGCTGGGATCTGGGTCTTGGGCAGACTAGGTGCTGCTGCCACCATTTCATATCCTGCAGGGCGCCCTTCCCAGAGTGCAGCCTGCAGGACCCACCCCTGCCTGTTTCCATCTGCTCTTCTGAGTCTGTGCTTCGTAACAGCCTCCAGTTTTCCAAGCAGTTGGTGGGCGCCCTGAGCTTTCATAACTTCTTCGAGTTTTTCCCTTAAGTCATGGACTCCACAGCAAGAAGAAATATCTACCTTTTTCTCAGTCTTGAGTCAAATTTATTTAGTAATTATTGTATATTTTTCTCTAAATGTCCTGACTCCCTAACTACTTGCATCTCTTGGAGCAGCTGAGTTTGAGCTATAAAGATGGCCTGGTCCTTCTTGCCTTGACCCTTTGCATTGTCTGAGGAACTGAGTCTATCAGAGCACTCGGAATGAGGAGAGGTCCCTGTCCTGTTTCACCTTGCTTACAACTGTGTCCCCCTAAAGAAAAGAGGGAATGATTTCTGGTTTACTCTGGTGGGAGCAGGCCTGATAGATGAGAAGCTACTCAGTGTGGACCCTGAGGGAGCGCGAACTTTGAACACCCCGAGGGGAGCCTTCACTCTCCTTTGCAGGAGAGAGGTGAGGGGGCA
Organism: Cryptotis parvus; assembly: GCA_021461705.1. NCBI lineage: Eukaryota > Metazoa > Chordata > Mammalia > Eulipotyphla > Soricidae > Cryptotis > Cryptotis parvus. The sequence continues at coordinate 27,706 of JAJIBD010005255.1, forward strand.
GGTGCGGCATGAGGAGGTGCCACCAGCTCCTACCACACCTACCCACGCCTTGATTTTTCAGTTATGGTCCCAGCAGTTCCCTCTCAATATAAAGCAGAAATAAGAGCATCTTCTCTGCATTGTTCTGCGCTAGGAAACACATGAAAAACTTGCACCTTGGTGTCTAGCAACCCATGAGAAACTTGTGGGAGCTCTCATAGGCCCCTGCTCTGGGCTCAGGATGCTTCTACCTACGAGAGGAAGATGGCATTTTTAGCGTGTGGGAGAGTTGGATGTATATGAACTCCATGAACGGAAGCAGAGTTAAAGAGACTCCTAGACTTGTAGAATGAAGGCAGAACCTGGTTTAAAAGCAAAGAATATATAAAGTCATTCAGACATCAGAAAGCATAAAAATAGGTATAGTAGGAAAACTCATTCCTGTGCCCTGCTGCCCAGCATTGCCTAGTTTTGTAAGTACATGTCCAGATGTTTTGGGGGAAAGGGAGTCCCCAGATATGTGTCCAAATCATTTTATGAAATTATTTATCCAAGCAAGTAGGAATTCATATTCTCCTTAATGCCCCCTCTTTATTTGATTTTATTTATTGGGGGCATACCTGGCAGTGGTCAGGGCCTACTCCTGGCTCTGTGCTCAGGAATTACTCCTGGCAGGGCTCAGGGAACCATGTGGTGCTGGATATAGCATCTGCGTTGGCCATGTGCAAGGCAAGGACCCTTCTGGCTATACTCTCTAACCCCTGTGTCCCTCCTCTTTAAACCAAAGTATTTTGATATTATATAGTTCTGTATTTTGCTTTTCTTGTGAGCTTGGGAATTAGTTTCTGAGATCATAGAAGCTTTGAAAAGCTGGCAGGGTGGGAGTTTCCAACAGCTGAAGCTTGGCTCAATGTTTTGCCAGATGTGGGTATCTCCAGCTGCTTGTTCCTCTAGGTCCTTCTGTCCTGAACCCCAGAATCAAACCAGAGTCATTGTCTCCTCTTCCTGGTTGCTTCCCTTCCAGTCAGTTCCACTAGAATCGCCTGCCCCCTCCATATTGTCTTCTGCATCCTACCCAGCCTGACCTTCCTGCTCTCTTAGGCACCTGGGCTGGCACTCCCACCTGGCTCATCTTTGCAGATATGTAGGGATGCTGTCGCTCCCCCTCTGCAGCTCCAAGGACCCATGGGCTCTGCTCATCTCTCACACAGTCACCCAGCACGCACTGAGGCCTTGCACTCATACCAGCCATGTTCCTCCTTCCTGGTATTTCACCATAGCTTCATCCTCCTCATCTGAATTCTCAGCTGGTGGGAGCCCTCCTCCCCTAAAGCTCCCTATGGAAGAGCTGGAGTTTTCGACTAGGCTCCTTGACCCTTCCCTCCCCTGCCTCTAGGTGTATTCTAGGACCTGGTACTTCCATTCAGGTGACAGATGGCAAGTGCCCTACAGATGAGCACGTGTTCTGCCTCTCTCCCAGAGCTTGCATGCATTCACCTGGGGCTCCCCAGGGGTCTGCTCCAAAAGTCACCTAATTGATTGGAGCAGCACCTCAGAGGGACGTTTTTGCTTCCTCTTAGCTTGTCTTCCTCTTGCCCTTCTGGGCCTCTTCTTTTATTCTTGCATTCTCCCCTCCTCCCTTTTATTGTGCAATGATGTTTATTATTATTTTACCACTTGGAGAAATTTTCAGCTGGCTGGTCTTAATGAATGTTGTGCAGGCCTAGGCTTCCTGCAGCTTCCTGCCCTAGTTCAAGTTCATTACTTTGACTTACATAGCAGTGGGAGGCGGCAGGACACAGTCCTTAGCAGCTTAGCTTCTGTATTTCTTGCTAAGTGGATCATGATATTGGAAGCTTGAGGAGGGAGGGAGAGTCTGGAGGAGTGAATTCCATTCTCTCCTTCCCAGCAATTTGCTTATTCAAGAGTCATAGAATGAACTGTTTGGTAACATGGAGTTTTGGGGTTCAGAATCTATCATGCACTATGAAATCTGAGGGACTTAGGAAGGTCCAAGACTACCCACTTTTGTCTTGGTCTTCATGTGAGCCCAGGACAGTCTGAGGCCACCCTTCATCTTTAATGCAAGAGGTCTCAAATGCTGACTGAGGAGTGGGGAGCGGTGCCTTGTGAGCTGGCTGGAACCTCTGAGAATTGAGCTCCCCCACCCAGGAGAATTTCGGGTCCCTGAGTGCAGGCAAAGTGGTGATTTGGGGAACAAATAACTTTTAGGCAATAAACTTTCTGTGGATGTTCAATGGATGTTTCAGAAGGTAGTTGATACAAAAATGGTTACAAAATGCAGGATCTGAACTTTGGAAATAACTCTAGGCCCATTCAGCTAATGTCAGAGTCTCTGACTCAGAGGGAAAGGATCCGTGTGTATGTTTATTTCCAGGAGTCTGTGTTGAGCTGATCTGTTGGTCCTATAAGCTGTGTGGTCCTGCTTGGGCACTTTCTTTAGCTACTTGCTCAACTTTCTCAGGGTGCAGAGTGGAAGCTGAGAGCACTTCATAACCATTTTTGGTAGAATTCAACAAGAAAGCCCTGAGCTTAGTGTCTGGCATACTGAAAGTGTTAAGTAATCACTTTCCCATTTGCCATTATGTAGCCATGCTTCTATTTTGGGGAGGGAGATGGTGAAGGAGGTGCAGAGGACAGGATAGGGCTAGGTCACATCCAGTAGTGCTTGGGGCTATTCCTCACCTTGTGCTCAGGAGTGACCCCTGGTGGTGCTTGGGGGACCATATGTGATGGCGGGCATCAACAAGTAGAATGTTGGTTGGCTACATGGAAGGCAAGTACCCAGTACTATCTCGAGCGCCTCTTTTCTCCAGAATGATAAAGAAAGAACTTACCAGCTGGTCTTAGAGTAAACATCTTGGTTTGCATCTGAGATTATTTCCTTTCTTTTCTAAATCTTACAAATGAAGTTATTATAAGCAGCAATAACTGAGCCAAATAGACAAATTTTCATTTCAGTTAACCTCTCTTTCCAGATTCCCACTTTCCCTCAAGGGTTTGAGTGACTTTGAGTGTCCTGGACAGCCCATCATAGCCTGACCCTCAGATAATCTGTGGGAGCAGAGGTGAAGTGAGTGTTCTTACTCCCCTCTGCCTTCCTGGAACTGGGACTCTAGAGCTACCCCCTGTAAACTGTTCAGTAGAGAGAGAAGTGCCAGCACAACCTGGCCAGGAACTGGATGACCCATGTGACATGCTCAGTTAAGATCCTGGGTTTCTGGCTTCTGCCTTGATGCACTTCTCCCAAGAAAGGTGCTGGGCCAGATTTGGGCAATACCCACTGCTAGAATCTAATATTCTGGAGGAAGGACCTCACAGAGAAGAGGCAGAGTGGCTGGCTTGTCCTCTAGACAGTGATTCTCTACATTCTTCTTTGGGGGTTTGTTTTTTAAAACCAACCTCCCCAGATACTTTCATGGCATTTAATTCTTCAGTTTCTGTTGGGGTATGCTGGGCGCCCTGACAAAATCAGGGAACAGAGTGTAAGGCATCCCCAGGGGATCAGTGGCTGGCGGATGGAGAAAGATGCAAGAGTCCAGCAAAGTTTCAAAAGGCTTTACTCACACTTGTTGCGGTATACAATTCAGCAGTAGGAAAACCCCCAGACTATAGGTTCCTAGCTGTGCCCTGGCCACATGTAGGTTTACAATCCCAGAACAAGGTGGCCACTACCACGTGCTAAGACCCGACAGGGAAGATAACAGAGGAACTGAGCAGAGACAGAAAGGAGAATGTGGGAGAAGACAAAAAGGCAAAAGAGGAAAGAGCCTTTATAACTTTTTAGCCCAGACTGGCCACATCAATGGAAAGCAGTTAGGGTCAATTCCTCTCAGGTAACTTCTCCCAGGACCTCACCTAGCCCCATTGAAATGTTAATATCACCCCTGCCAAGGCTGCAGGTCCTTAGTAGATGGGGAGGGGCATCTGAGATGAACTGTATCTCAGAAAACAAAGGCATGCATCTGTACCAATGGATATTCTTCAGCCAGGTATGCATTTCTCCAAGCCTTCACAAGATTCTCATCTTTACTTCATAGTTGTTTTGTATATTAGCCTTTAGACTTATTAGAGAGTCATGTGTTCTTGCTTGGAGGCAAGAAATATTTCTGTCTGGTCTAATTACTTAGAGATCCAGCTTGGCCAGGCAAATACACTGGTAAGATCTATCTAGTCCCACGATGACTGTGGCAGCATGAGAGAAAATATTTATACCAGCTAACATAGAATACATGGTAAGATATACTGCCACATTCAAACTGTTTTATTGCCCTTTTATCTACAAAGTGGCCTGCAGGAGGTAACTCCAGGCAAGGGGCAGAGGCTCTGGGCAACAGTGTACTGCAACAAGTTTCCATCTCCATGAAATTTTAATTTGTGGTCACAATTGTTCCCTAAGAATCATGTTCTCTCTTATTGGGAAAGACACTGGGTATATTGAAAGTCTTGTGGCATGCTGTGAGAAGTGACGGTGTTTGGGGGGAGCTGAGTGTGAATGTGAGCAAGTGTACCTGTGTGATTAGGGGCCATGTGGCATTAGCCCATCCTCCTCTGCCTCACCCTATGAACATTCTGTATTGTTCTCTGAGCAGACATCTTTGTAGACATTTGAGATCACTTCTTTGCTTTATGTTCCTTAAAAGTGAACAAATAATACAGGGATATAATACGCAGTATGTGACTTGTTAATTATGCTGTATATCATTACTCTGTACACCCCAAACTAGTGTTATATGTTAATCAAATTTCACTCAGAAGTACAGAATAGACAATAAGGAGTCTGAATGTTACAGCATTGCATTTCCAGTCTATTCGTGGGATGAGAACACCAAGAATGAATGTGTAATGAGTGTATATCTTCTCCAAATCTTTTCCTTCCAGCTTGAATAGAATTGTCCTTTAGGCAAGAGGGTACCACAGTTGCTTGAATAGGCATTCTTATAAGGACCATGAAGGTGAAATTTTAGATCCCCTTTTCTTTGTTTAAGACACATCAATTTACTTTCCACAAACCTACTGTACTTCATTATCCTCAAGAAAATTTATGTCCACTGTGTTCAGTTCCTGGAATGAACTGTGGTCATCTTGATTATTATGTCCACTCAGCTATTTGAAATAAATTTTGAATGATAGTTGTTTGAGCCTCTTTCACTCTGAGAGTGGATTGATATAACTGTATTTTGGTCAACACGTGTGTAGACACCAAGGCTAGCTTCATAGGTTGGGGTCAAAAGGCTGCATATTCTTTGGTGAGATGCCCCTTTGTGAAGTCCCAGGGATACAGAATGTCACACTGGTGCCTTGTTGAAGCTTGGACAATGCCTCAAAGATCTGCTTTTGTCTAAGTTGGCTCCAGTCCATCTTTTGGTCAGTGTGAGTCCTGAATTGAAAGAAAGATCCAGTAGAAATGTGGATGAACAAAGCAAATTCAAGCAAGAGACATTATTCATTCATCTTACTGCCTACCATATGATGTTCAGTATTCAAAGATGTCCCAACTGGGTCTCTTAACTTGATCACCATGCAGGTGGGAGATAGTGACTGAGAGGGAGACTGTTTAGTTTTACAGTCAACACACATTACAGTAGGATAAACAGAACTAATCTTAATAATTGTCCAGTGAAATGAGGATGAGTCCTTGAAAATATAACAGAAAGAGAACCTCACATTTAATCTCCTTCTTAGAGAATGAGCTGAGTTCAGCAAGTAGAGAAATGGGTGAAGGCTTCGGAGACAGGGAGCCATCTCTGACAGGCATGCTCAGATATGCTTTGGGGCAAGTAAATATAGACAATATGGGAGGTGATTCAGAGAGTGTGAGAGCAGGAACTCATTTTGTTGCTAGCATTACAATTTTTTAACAACTTTTTTTGTTTCCTTTGTGGGTCACACCCGGCGATGCTCAGGGGTTACTCCTGGCTCTACACTCAGGAATTACTCCTGGCAGTGCTCGGGGGACCATATGGGATGCCGGGGATCGAACCCGGGGCCGGCATGGGCCGGCCGCATGCAAGGCAAACGCCCTACCCACTAGACTATCACTCCGGCCCGCATTACAATTATAAATGGATCTTTAGACACACTGTCCCACCACAACTTCAGCTTGAGGTTTAAGAGTTAAATTAATGAGGAAGATACAGCAACCACAGGTACTAAGAGGTGAGGTCTATAACATTGTGACATATGTGGGTGATAAGGATCAAGAAAGAGGTCAAGATGAAGATATTATTATCTATATCTCTAGGTGCAGCATGAGGAGTGTGGCCATGGGCATGGGAGGACCTGGTTGGGCATTTGAATAGAATTATGGACTAATGATAATTGATGGTATCCTTACCAAGGACAAAAGCATGGAGAAGTAGATTGCATCGTGCGTTTTCACTCATATTTTTATCTTCTCCTTCCAGGGGATGGCCAGGTGGATTTCGACGAATTCATGACAATTCTTGGCCCGAAACTGGTGTCTTCCGAAGGTCGTGACGGTTTTCTTGGAAACACAATAGATAGCATATTCTGGCAGGTGAGTACTAATTGTTTAAGGATTATTTGACAGTAAGCATCTGTGAGCAACTCTTGGCTTGGTCTTGAGCTTCTGTTCAACACATAAAGATTAAATTCTAGGCTAACACGTCATGTGTTCCTTAAATTTCCTACTTAAGTTGATTCTCAAGACTTGCAGTTAAGGCATGAGTGAGTGACCTAGTGTCCTATGTCACTCTCATTTCTCAGAGCAATGTTATAAGAACATTATTAAGAGGCATCTTAATAATGTTCTTATGACATTGTTCAGAGAAATGAGATTCCACCACTTCCAATTCATATGTTCTTTTTCCTAAGGCACTTAGAAAGGAGGTCACATGTGAGCATGTCTGTTCATGGGTGTGTGCACACATACCAGCCTGTATATGTGTGCTGCCTTTGCCATGTGGCTTAAGGTGGTATAGAACAGAGTTTGCAGAGTGGGAAATGCTTCTCCAGGGCTTGAATAACCCGGAATACTATGAGGGATGCTTTCTGCCATTTGCTTCATAGGATTTTTTTTTGGGTTGCTGAGTTTCAAAGGGTGCAGTAGAACAAAACAAATTTGGCAACCCCAGCACATGAAAACAGAAATAAAGGGGCTATTGAAACCAGCATCTATTCTAAAAAAGGAAAATAACTAAAACATTGAACAGAGTTCGTTCCTCTTGAGGAGACTTAATATCCCCAGGAGGGGACATTTGTGATCAATTCTCTGCATGATGCAGTCCGTATGAATTGGTGACATAAAACAGCACATAAGGACTACCTCACTCAACTCTTGGGGTTCAAATCTAAAAGCCACCTAGTGGGTGGATGTGGCATGGGGTCTCTTAGGAGCTTGAGTTAAGTTTCTGGAACTGTCTTTTCTGGGTGCTTAAGGGAGCTGATGGAAGTGCTCCTAGAGAACTCACTCATGTGGGTGGCTGCTAGGAGGTTGCTTTGGTCTTAGGTCCTGCCTCCTTCCCCTCTCCACAGCTCCCAGAGAGGCAGCTTCACTTTCCTGAAAGTGACCAGTCCTCAGAATTCTGTGTTGCCTCTTGGGACCTTGGAACTCAAACATCCTCCACCCTGCAGGATCCTACCTGTCACTCTGCTAGTGAGAGGAGATTTTTGTTGAGGAAGAAGAAGACCCTTTGGAAATGCCTCCAGGAGGCCGGTGCCACTGGGGCCTGGAGGAGACTGGCTGTTGCCACTATTTTGAACTAGGCTTAGACTTTGGGCCCAGCAGTGCTTTACTTTCTCCCTAAACTTTAGTTTCCTCTTGCCTGGGGGAATCCTGTGACCATGACCTGCTCTCTGCATGGTGCAGTTTGTTCAAATTGGTGACATAAAACAGTTATCACATATGGACTGCTCTCTGTTTTGAGGAAAGTTCCTCACAGGCTTGGACTCTTCCTGCTAAATAATCCTGTTTTTTAATACTCTCCCCTTCCTGACCTTCAAGTAGACACTGTCAAGACTAAAATAAACAGCAAATGGGATTCTTCAAGTTGTTTAGCATTTGGTGCTTATCCCAACTGTTTTGAGCTCTTTGTAGGAGAGGATTGGCACTTGACTCTTAGCATAACTCCCTTTCCAAGGACAGAGGTCTGAGAACCTCCAGGGTTCTCAGCTCTCTTGCGGTGAGATTCACAGATTTCTTGTCAACCTATTCAGAGCCTCTCTCTGCAATAACGTGTGAAATGGAGGAATTCTTATGGTTCATTCATCAAGTTACAATATGCTTATATAGTTGAGGAAGAAATAAATTGAGTTGGAAATCATCCCTAAGACTCAGCATCAGTTAGTGGTGGAGACCAGGGAAGAGCTGAGGATTTGGAGATGGTAGCTGTTCTCAAGCATCTGATTGCAAACTACTAGAAGGAGGTCTCAGAGTCATTGACGATTTATCATTTGTTCACACTTTTAACATCAGTCATCAGTCCACTTTCCCCAAGGCAAACCCCAGAGTCCTCTCTAGAAATGGACTCCTTCACTCATAATTTCTCTTTTATCAAGAATTTACTAATTTTGAGCCTTTGTTTTAAGAAATAGAGCATGGTATTTAAGCAAATGTATCTGTTTATTGGATGATCTGGATACTTGAAGATCAATCTGAGGCCAGAGGTAAAGAAATAGGGAACTCAGACAGCCCCTTGGTATTTGTACTCTTGCTAGAGAGAATATCCAGAGGAGCCTTCACTGCCCATGCACGGGCTGGTTTTCACAGCCACTTACCTCACGTCTGTGCACAATGTCAGTTCAAAGTCTGTTGCTTACACCAATTTTCTTTTCATCTCTTCCGATTCTCCATTTATTGGCTTAGAAAAAATAGCTGCAGCTACTCCACAGGAATGTCTCTAGTCTTGCTCTCCATTGCCACATTCCAAACACTTGTTCTGCTCATTCTTACAATCTTCCCCTTTGGTCCTGAACTCTAGATGTCTGTCCCAGGCTCTGATGCTATTGCCATTCCTATCCAGGCTACTACTTAAGAAATTTCATGTGCTAGTCACAGAGGCCATAGGCTAAAAGGCCAGGGTGCTGGACTTAAAAGTTCTGGACTCAGGCCACTTGAGAGCATTTGAGTTGGATTTATGCTGTGTGAAATGTGTTCCAAACCAATGCCCAGAGCTGAAGTGTAGCGTGACCTAGAAGACTAGGACAGTGTTAATAGTAGCTTGTCATGTGCCTTGCCCCACCAGTGATCATATCTTTCTTGTCTTTTCCAAAATCTTGAGCATGGTCAGATGTTACCTCTATACTCCGAAAATAATATTGAGGAAAGTATAGTGCCCAGCTAGCTAAGTATCTATTAACCATCTGCAGTCTTTATATTTGTAAGTCTAAAGATTACCTGTCAAATGAAGCTGACTTAACAAAACTTGCAAGGAAAGCAAGTAGTAAAAAGAAACAGACAACAGAAAACAAAAGAAAACCCTATTTACTCACATTGCTTGGGTCCAAGACCGAAGAATCACCAGCCTCATGCCTTTGTTTGTAGAGCTGACATTCTGGCAGGCTTTCTCTGTGCATCACATCTGGCAACGACTGGATTACTCTACCCCCCAATATTTTGTCAACGTGCCACTCTTTCAGAGTTTTGTATCCAAAACAGCGGATTCTCAGTCATTAATCATCCAACTGAACTTAAATAGCTTTTCTCACAATGCCCATCACCAGGCCTGCTAGACTGACAGTGATCACACATCCACAGAGCAGCTGTACCGCCTGTGCATTGCGGAACATGGGAAGCCTTAGCAATACTGGAGCCCACAGTGGCAGCATTATGAAGTGCCCCTACACCAGCAGGAGGTCTTGGAATTCAATTTACTCTGACACCTTCTATCAGTAGGAGACATCATGGCCCGTGGTTAGAGGGCTCAGTCTTCCAAGACTGCTCTCCTCTGCCTTGGCCATTGCAAGACTCCTCTACCCTGTGGTGCAAAATGCAGGGTCCCAGAACCCCCTACAAAGTTTGATACATTTGCTAGGAAGTCTCCTGGAATTGAGAATTCATGTTCTCACGAGGTCACCAGCTTATTACAAAAGATACTGAAGGATCAGAATCAACAGCCAAGTGAAAGGAAAGACTGGGTGAGGTCCCAGATAAAGCTTGAGGCACCCAGGAGTGCTCCCCAAGCCGAGCCCAGCTAGCTCCCAAAGACTTTTCTGTTGGGTTTGAATAGAGCCTTCCTTAGGCACAATGCGTTAACTCACTGGCCTTGGTGATTGAACACAGCCTCTAGCACCGTCTCCCCTTCTAGGAAGTCTGAAGATGGGAATAGAAGCTGCAGTGCTCCCGCAGGCAGCTTCCCCTTCAGAAGTAGCCTTCATCCTTAGGTACATCCAGATTTCACTTACAAAACAAAAGACCTTTTATTACTGCCAACTGGGAAATTTAGACTCTTTGGGGGAGCTGTTAGCTAGAGACTGATTAAAAACCATAGATGGATGAACAATGTATTTTGGTAGTCTGAAAGACCAAATGTATGTTTCCTTATAAGTCACCATCATGAATTTCTAAACTAGGAATAACCTCACTAAACATAGAGCAATGGAATAAGCCTTAAGAAAACATATTAATCTGTACAAAGGCATATTTTAAAAGTGAATAGATAGAGATAAGTTGACCAGTCAATTAAATAAGTCATGTGAAAATTATTTCTAAAGAAACATGAAAAGCTTTCAACACTGGAAATCTAAGAAATGTAAATTAGGAACCATAGAGAGTATACAGTGTGGAAGGCACGTTGATCTGATAGAGAGCACATTGGCCTTGCATGAGGCCAACCTGGTTTTATCTCCAACTCCCTGAATAGACCCTGAGCATGGCCAGGTATGGTTCCTGAGCACAGAGAAAGGAGTAAGCCTTGTGTACCACCAGCGGTGTGAAAGAGAGAAAGAGAGAGAGGATAGAACAAGCAAGCGGTAATTGAACAGCAGCTTTCTCCTGTCATATTGGAAAAAAAAAAACCTTTTGCAGTTTGCTGTTTCTTGTTTGCTCAGACAAGAGTAAGATAAATGGGCAATCTCATAAAATCATTGTAGAAATGTAAGTTGTACAACTTTTCTGAAACTATCTGCTGACACTTAGCCACAAGTTTTCAAATGTTTAAACCTATAATTAAAAATAATTTTATGCCTGGGACTCTGTCATATGAAATTAGTCAGCAGTGTTTTTTTAAAGCAGTTACAAAGATAAATTTTGTGCAATTATTTTAAATATTTCCACTTTAAAGTCAGTGTAGATTAAATTTACAATATAATTATATCGCTAGTCTATGTCTCTTCTGTCTCCATTTATATTCATAGAAAAAATGGAGAAAATATAATCATTCTGGCAATACTAATTATTGTGGATTGAAATAAAGGTGCATGCAATTTCCATTTACCCTGGTTGGTATTTCTAAAATTTCTACAATTAGATCTTGTCATCTATTCTCTTATTAGTTGGTAAGGGAACACAATCTCAAATCAACAGAGCCACATTGCAAAGCAATTATGGTGAGAAAGGTGATAGTAATTTCTCCTGCTCCTGCTCAGGATTACAAACAGCAAAATTGTTATCTACAAAACTGTTATCAGAGTGTGAAGCATGGAGCAAAGCTGCCTCTGAGTGACAGCACTCTCAAAAGCACTCACAAATACAACCTTCTGCCCCCGAGCCCCTCAGCTGTCTGCAGCCCACTTTATATCACTCACTTCATGGCCAAGTAGCATGCAGAATGCCATGCTTTGGAGAATGCCTGAATTGATTTCATCAAGTGAGAAACATAAATAGAGCACCATGATTTAAATCCCTTGTTTAAATTTATTAACACGTGACTGGCTCTTCCTCCCCAGTGGAAGGAGCCAGGAAGAGAAACCAGGAGTCCCTGGTTCATTACCTAGGGAAGCTGGCTGGCTTCTTCCTTCTTCCACCAATGGGCCAGAGCCATGGCACAGTGGGTAGGGAGTTTGCCTTGCACATGGCTCCCTGGTTCAGTCTCCGGCATCCCCTATGGTTCCCTGAGCACCGCCAAGAGTAATTTCTGAGTGCAGAGCCAGGAGGAACCTCTGAGCATCACCAGGTGTGGCCCAAAAAAGCAAAATAAAACAAAACAAAAAATAAGCCAACCTTAGATTCCGCTGAATCCCACCAGCTCTAGGTGAAATTGTTGTCTTCTTTCATTCAATCAACTGATCCTCAAGGGTCTAACACAAAGGGTCTTAGAATATGTACACCAAAGATTCTGGAAACTGGGATTTTCATTCAAAGTTGCATCAATGACGAGAGCAGGTGAAAGGAGACAAGGTTAGCCAAGTGTCTCGGGGGCAGGTAGTCTAAGTGTCCCAGTTCTGGGGAGCAGAGAAGGATAGGCCTAGGAGTGGATGGAGACCTCCTGAGGTCTGGCAGACCAGTCCCAAAGCCTTCGGTACCAGCAGCAGATCAAGGGCCTCTGATGCTTCACACTGGTTCCTGCATCATTTTCTTTACCTCTAGCCATTTTATTGAGGTGATTGGCCTGGGAAAACTACACATTTAGCTGGAGCAATAGTACAGTGGGTAGGGTGCTTGCTTTGCACGTGGCCAATGTGGAGTGCATAGCGAGCACCTCATGTAGGTCCCTCATGCTTGCTAGGAGTGATCCCTGAGTGCCAAACCAGGAGTAAGCCCTGAGCACAGTAGAGTGTGGCCCCCAAACAATAAGAAACAAACCAACAAAAATAGCTGTACATTTCTTCTACATACCTGGATGAGTTTGGGGATAAATATATACCTGCCAGATCACCACCAGAAGCATCCATCTCCTCTGTTTCCTCCTATATTATTATAGTTGTTGTGGGGCGAGAAGCAGAGAATAGGAAAGACATAAAACCCTCTAAGCACATTTTCTGCCTCCCATACTGTTAGCTATAGGTAATGTGTTGTCTGGCAGGTTTCTGTAAGAGTGTGTGTGTGTGTGTGTGTGTGTGTGTGTGTGTGTGTGTGTGTATGTGGCACACGTGTGTGCTTGTGTGTTTTGGACAACAATTTTGTTCTGTGTAACTGATGTGGAGGGATGCTGAAGACACCTACAGTAAGGAAGGGATCGAAGTTCTCTTTGATTTCAAGGGCCAGTGGTAGACAGACAAAATTCACGAGTGCAGCACAGTTCCAAAGATTTTTACTCATCATCAATAATTAAACAAACTCTACTGACACAATATAAAGTCAGGAGAATTCCAAACTTTCAATTCCTGGCTGGACCTGGACCATGTGCTCCGGTTTGGGGTCCAAAACCAAGATAGATCCTTCTTGTCCAAAATGCAAGTTTTCTTACTCCAAAGGTGCCAACAACCCAAACCTGGCCCACAAAGGAAGGGACTATGTAAAGGCAAAAACTAGCACTCATATGCAGATCTCCAGGTAAACCACACCTAGCCCAGGTCTAAGCAAATGCTAATTGCCAGGGCCAATCCCTGCCTCTCAGACTCCTGCACAAGGCACTTGTGGAGATGGTAGAAAACACATCTGAGAACAAAGGCAGCTCAGCATCTAATACATGGGGAATAGCATATAGTATTTTTGACTATGAACATCATACTGCTAGTTGTTTTTCTCCAAATGCACACAAGGTCCTTTTCTCTATTCCAGGGGCATAATAATATGCTCTGCCCTCTGTATAACTGAGAGTCATGTTGGGCAAACATAACATGCTTCCCTACTTGATTTTAGCAGAGCTCATTTTAATGGTGGATTCAACACTGCCAGGTTTTCTCCAGGAAAACTCTGCATGTGTAAAAAGTCCCTTTGGACCTGTGGCAGTTATAAGAGAAATACTCCAAAGCTAGCATAGGACTCATGATAAGAATATACTGGTATTCAAAGAGTTATAAAATCAAATCAAACTCTTTCCCAATCCTGCCCGCAATCTCCTATTGTGATTTGCACAAGACGAATAATTCCTGTGATTAGCAGGAATGCCTGGTTTCAGGGCAACACAAAATGGCTTTGAGCTGCAGAAACCTGGAGCTCCAGGGCCAGCCATTGTGACCTCTGCCAACAACTGGGCTTCATACCTTTTGGCCATCCCTCTCTGCATCTTCCCTCCAAGTCTCTGGCATCCACTGTTCTCTCTGGCTGAGTGAGACTAGATTCCTCAGGTAAGGGAGATCAGGCTGAGTCAGGGACACAGGGACATGAGCAGCTCCCGAGTCCGGCACAGGACTCTCCCTGCCTCCCTCACCCCATCACCACATACTTTGCTGAGATTCCACCATGTAGGGTTTTTTCCTACTTTTCAAATAGGATTTGAATCTTTGATTACCTGTTATAAACCACTTTCTACTAGCACTGTGTGTAGTGGATTCAAAAGTATGGTTTTTATCTGGCTTCCTTAAAGACTTCTCAAGTTAGTAGCCATGGGTTTTTCTGTTAATGATCGTAGATTCTCTGTGTCGCCGTGACCTTGTGTATAAAGTGTAGCTGTTTGCTTCCTCCTTTCTGGCAGCCTCTGTCTTAGTTCCATTTGTTTGGACTGAAACAAGCTCATTTGTAATAATAGAAGAGTGAAACATTAATGTTGGATTAAAGATGGACATTAATGCCTTAATTACCTTTAGTTTCTAAATAATAAATAGTAATATCTTTATTAAATGTTCCTTGAATCTCTATTAATAGGGTCATGCCCCAAGCCTGTTTTAATATGGTATATAATATGATGAATAATATATTACCTGATGTTAAACTGTTTTCACATAACTAGAATTAACAGAGTAGACCATTTTCTTAATCTAAGTAGAAATTTGATGTAATTTTCAGATTTCATTTGCTATCAAATTTTATTATTTCATCTATATTCATAAGTAAATGAATCTTGTAGTTTATACAAAACTGTCATTGTTATGCTCTAAAACATCATTATTCTTGTATGACAAAATCAATTTGTCATGCAAATTAATGATTTAAATTAATACATTTAATTTATTTATTAATTAATCAACAAATTAATGATTAATATCATTTTGCAAATATGCAATAATTCTGTATATGGTGAGATTTACCTCCAATGTTGAATATGGACAATTTAATTGATATGACTGCTTTGACCTAGAGCCGTGTTTCCCAGAGTGGATACCACACACTGGAGGCCCTGGACAGGTCCTGATGGGGGGATAGTAGCCTCAGGTACAATCAGAGGACACTTTTTAAGGAAGTTAGACTTTCAGAAGGATGCTAAGTAATTTTTTTTTGGTCTGAAAATAAGGAATAGGCTAAAGAACTTTGGGATCATCAGGCCCACAGGTAGGATATTTTTGTTTTCCCTCTTGTGAGTTAGTTCTTTGATAATAACTTTTTTTAAAAAAATTTTTTATTTTTACAATTACAAAGATATACAATTAAAAGTTCGAATTTGGGTTTTGGTCATACAGTGTTCCAGCACCCATCCCTCCACCAGTGCCCATCTCCCACCACCAACGTCCCAGTTCCCTCCCCCTTCCCCAGCCCGCCTCCATGGCAGGTTCTTGATTTCTTTCCCTTCCTCTCTCTTTCTCTTTTCCTTCCTTGTTCTTTCACTTATTTATTTGAAAACTACATTGTTTTTAGCAAATTTTCAGGTTTTCAAGTTTAGTCTATTAGAATGTCTATACATAATATAATATTGTTTAAATTTTTCTTTGCAAGTACTATTTTACCATTATAGAGTCTCTTAGTTGTCCTTCAATTTTTGTAACTTTTCCTAATTTGACAGCTTTCTAGTACGTGAGATTTTATTTTTAGATAAAATTTACTTAGTTAAACTAGCACTTTTTCATGTATCCAATTGATATTTTTAGCTTTAATCTTCACTTTCTTCTGCATTCTCTTATTATTTATAAACTGCCATGTTAAATGATTATTTTTCTCTTCTATTAATGAAAGAATTTATATAGTTTTTCTTTTTAACATAGTTTTATCACCATCCTGAGAGTTTGATATGAAGTGTTATCATTTACCACATGAACTCTAAGTTATGTTAATATTTTACTTCACTAAATAAGTATGTGGTAGAATATTTCTGAACACTATTTAAACATTTATTACCAGTTTTATTGTTTTAGAGTCGTAGCATGTGGGTTGGATGCTGACTTTTTCGTAATATTTGTGTTCATTTGTGTCTCATTTTGTGTTTAGTTCATCTGCAAGCATGATATGGCGTCTGAATAGATTACTTTCACAGTTTTTTGGAAAAGAACTGATACATATCAATATGTATCACTTTTTCCTCTTTTCCATCACATTAAAAACAGGAATGTCCTTGTTTATCTTGCAGGCTGCTCAGTCGGTCTTATATTGACAGTTTACCACAATAGATGTGGTAAACATGTGAATCCATGTGCATGCATTCGGTGCCGTCTCTTTTAACAACTGCAGACTGAAAGATTCTTGTGAAGTCAGCATGGATAGAATAGTGGACAATGGACAAGGATCTTGCTTTTATGAAATTTATATTCTTGTGTCGGGTAAGGGTGGAGATAGACATTAAATAGAGAAATCTAAGTTAATGCTTAATTTTATGAAGTACAAAAACCAGAATAATAAAATAAGGAAGTCAAATTGGGTAATGTATCATTTTGTTCTGAATTTATTATAGTTAAGGTAATGTATTTATGGTAATGTTGACATGTATGGTTCTGGTGTATACAGTTACCACAACTCACCACCACCAAAGTGCCCAAGATCCCCTATCTATGGCCCATGTCACAGGCTTCCTATATATGCCCCCTAATCTGGAAGTACTATACGATTTCTGAGTTGAAGAGAGGGTATTGCTGAGGAGGTGACATTTGAACTTTGCCCTAGACAGCTGCAGCCATGAAAGCAAGTGCTCATGAGAGGGAGGCAAGAGCGAGTTTTAAGACTCAGCAACTAGGCAAAAGTTTCAGGAGATGTCTTTGGTGATGCCTGTTGAGACCAGCTTGTCAGATCCTGTGGCCTTGTGTTGGGGTCCGGTGTAGTAAAATGTGATTCAGCAGTGGTGCAGACATAACACAAGCTTCCTCACTCTCCCCTCAGTCTCTGCTGCTCTATAGAGTCCTCAGGTCTGATGCGGAGTCTTCGGGCTCCATGCAGTCATTACTCTGGAATCCTAGGATGTTTCCCTGTCCATATGGCTTATGTCTACCTCTTCACAACAGGCACCAAGGGACATAAGGGACTGGGAGCAGAAGTCCTTGAAGAAGTCGCACCCATTTCTTTTAGTAAGACCCATGGGTCAGAAATTGCTTATGTTTCTAATGCCCAGCTGCAAGAGACTCTATTTGTATAACCTTGATACCACGTTATTTTGAAGTTGAGAGTTGTGCCAGAATTGACACTTAAGAAGCTCTATCCAGATCCCATCAAGGCCAGAGGTTTGAATATTATTTTATGTAAAAGTAGTAGTCATTGTAATGCTTTAAGCATTATTTGATTTACATTGGAACTCCATTGTTGTTCCCCCACAGAAAGATGAAAAGGCAAAAAGTGAAATAAAAACACAGGAAGCTATTTTAGGAGTAAGAGCAATATGCTAATGGCTTCCTCTACTATAGGAATAACCAGAGTAGTGAGAAGGGTAGAAATACAGACTTTCTTTGGAGATCGAAATATTAGGTAAATAAAATTGTAGCATTTTTTAGTGTATCCATTATTAACATTTTCACCAACAAATATTCTTGGCCCAGCCACTATTTCATCGTGAATGTTCCTTTCAGATATTAATTCTAACCTTATCTCATTTTCTATATATTCATTTTACTGCATGTCCTTATTCATCATATTCCTTTAAAATTACTTTTTAGGTGTCTTTCTCTTTATAAAAATTATAGTGTCAGAATTGATTTTGTAACCCAGTCATAAAGAATTTATCTTTTAATCGAGTGGTTTAGTCCTTTGGTGATTCTTTTGAAACGAGTGTTTGTTCATAGTTCAGTGACCCTATATTATTCTTTTTGACTTATAATATGTTATTTTGTTTCCTGTCTTTTGCTGTATTGATGTCTTTATGTTCTATCTTCTATATTTAATATAAAGTTTTCTCTTGTAATAATCAATGTATTATTTTTACATTTATGAAATATGTATTTAAATGTTTGAATATTAAAGCCAGAGGAATAACTGTTTCTGACTTTTGCATTTAAAAAGTTGGTTTATATTTGTTGACATATCTTCACATGTATTTTTGTTTAACTTTTCTGTCTTTATATTTTTAATTTTTTTTATTCCCATACTATGACTTACAGTGTTTAATAATAGTTTCAGCCATATAGTACTCAATACCACACCCACCACCAGAATGTCTGCAGCCTTTTTTTTTTTTTCAGCTTTTTTTTTGGGTCTCACCCGGCGACGCTCATTGGCTTTTCGCTCAGGAATTACTCCTGGCAGTGCTCGGGGGACCATATGGGATGCTGGGGATTGAACCCAGGTCTGCTGCGTGCAAGGCAAACACCCTACCCACTGTGCTATCGCTCGGGCCCTGAGAATGTCTGCATCCTTTTACGAGTGTTTTAAGGTCCTCTCCCAGACTGCATTTCCCCCTCGGGGCAAACTGTTCTCCGGCCAACTCTCAGGATTTGTTACCATTGTCCAGTTGTTATTCTCTCACTGTGTTTCTTCGTAGCCCACATACGAGAGATATCGTACTGTATCTGCCTCTTCCTCTGACAGATTTCATCAGCATCTGTTGCAGTTACACCTACATTCCTACATAAGCATGATTTCATCTTTTCTTATAGCTAAGTCTTATTGCCTTGAGTATATATTATCATGGTTTCTTAACTCACTCATTTGTCTTGGGCAGTGGGGTTATTTTCATTTTATGGCTCTTCTAAGTAATGCTGTAATAAACACAGGAGTATAAATATCTCTTCAAAATGGTGTTTTGGGCCCTTTGGATAGATGCCTAGAAGCGGAACCGCTGGATAATATGAACACTCAGTTCTTAATTATTCTAAGAAGTCTTCATACTGCTTTCAAAAAGACTGAACCAGTTAACATTCTTACCTTAAATGATTATAGATTCACATATGTGGATTTCAGAAATAATTCTTATTCTTCATCCAGTTTTCCCTTCATGATAATATTTTTCAGAGACATAATACAATTTGTTTTGGGGGAGGCCACACTTGGAAGTGCTCAGGGGTTTTACTCCTGTCTCTGTTCTTAGGAGCCACTCATGGTACTTGGAGGGCCATATGTGTTGCTGTTGCCAGTGACTTGTAAAGTGGGAAGCCTGAGAAAAGTCTTCCAACTCTGCTCAGCCCACTTGGCCATCAGTGCTCAGGGAAGTGCCTGGTCCAAATCCTAACCTCAACACAGGCATTGTGGGTCTGTCACCTTTCCCTCACAGAAAAGAACTGCAGAAGGCAGCAAACTGGTGAAGCAAGATAGATTTTACTGAAGCTTATTTAGAAAAATGTAAGTGGAGACAAAGGGATAAGACAGGCTCAAGAGAGAGCACGGGCTTCTCTGAGTGAAAACAGGTAGGCAAAGAAACAGACAAATAAGTCAGACACATGTTCACAGGCTTGAAGAGCAAGTCCCAAGTGACTTTTGGAAAGAGCTTATATGAAGTTTCTCTTAATGGGACTTCCTGGAGTTAGGCATACATGAAGGTTAATCTGAGCATTGCCACAGAACAGCCTTACACTATTGATGTTATCATAATTTCATGGATTATTCTGCAGCTTCTCCTTTTTTGAGGGTTCACCTTCTCTGGGTGGGTCTTTGGATTTCTGCATCTGGGTGGTGCCTCGGTTTCTCCTCTTCAAAGAGCTTCGGATTTGCATGGCAAAGGAATGTGGTCCTCATGTCTTTGGGTTAGGAAATCTCTGCTTACATTTTTATTATTAGTTTTCCCCAAAAGTACATTTCTGGGGCCACCCTACATCTCTGCCTACAACAGTACCAGGAATCAACCCAGGATCCTTGCTGCATTCAAAACATGTGCCATAATCTATTATGTTTCTCTGACTCGATATTTTCCATTTCTACTACAACTAATTTGTGTGTGAGGTCCAGTTTCTTCGTACCCTCATTAGCTTTAGTGTTGCCACTTTTTTAAATTACAGCCATTCTTATAAGCATGCAATGGTATCATTGTGATTTTATTTAGTTTGGGTTTTGTTTTTTTGACCCACAGCCGACTGTGCTTTTATCTTATTTTTCTGATTTCCTAGCTTTGCACTCAGGATTACTCCTAGTGGGGCTCCAGGGACTATATGTGGTAGCAGGGATTGAACCTGGGTTGACATCATATACCGACAAGTGCCCTCACCACATACTATTACTGCACCATACCATTATTATGATTTGCATTTCTCTCAGGGCTAAATATGGATCTTCCTCTGTCCATGACTGTTTGTGTCTTTTACAATGTTCAGATGGATAGATTTGGTTTTATCATCGAATTTGAATTTTTTTATCTGTTCTTTGCCAAGTCCTGTATTTGCAGACACCTTCTCTTAGCACATCACTTGTCTTTCCATCCTTCTCAAACGTGCTTCTCAGTAGAGCAGAAGTTTTAAATGTTGCTGAGGCCCATTTATCCATTTTCCCCCTATGGATTGTGCTTCTGTTGTAGAAATAAAGGAGAGCTCTGTACTTTTGACATTTATACCAAATCTATTGTTTCCCCTAAATGTCTGTTTTCCATTGTGCATTTAACCACTATCAGATAATTTTCTATATGAGGTATAGAGTTTAGATGGAGGCTTATCTTTTAGTTTATCTTTTCTTTTTTCTTTTGCCGATGGGGTGCTCTCTTACTCGGACATCATCTATTAAGAGCTGCCCTTTCTTCACTGAAGTGCTGTTGACAACTCTGACAAAATCCAGTTGAGCTTATTTGTGCCAGCCTATTCCTGGACTCTCTGTTCTCTTCTTTTTATATGTCTGTGTGTCCCTTTGCCTCTTCTTCTGTTTTTATTACTATACCATGTAGTAAGCTTTAATATCAGGTAAGTAATTCTTCTCACTTATTTTTCCTAATAATAATATCAAGCCTATTTTAGCTACTCTGGGTCCTGCATTTTTCCTTACAAATTTTAAAATATACTTACCTATTTTTACTAAAACTTTGCTAGAATGTTCATAAAAATTTTGTTAAACCCATAGATAAATTTTGGGAGAACCGGTCACTAGATCACATGAATCCGTTATTCATCAATTTGCTCAAGCGGGCGCCAGTAACATTTCCATTGGACCCTATCATGTGCCAATGTAGCCCAATGGCATCTGGTTGACCTGTTTTTAAATTTTTGTTTTAATTTTTTGTTTTGTTTTTGGGTCACACCCAGCGATGCTCAGGGGTTCCTCCTGGTTCTTTGCTCAGGAATTACTCCTGACAGAGTTCAAGGGAACCATATGGGATGCCAGGGATCAAACCCTGGTGGGCCGCATGCAAGGCAAACGCCCTGCCTGCTGTGCTATTGCTCTGGCTCCCCTGATACCTGTTTTATTCTGCATTTCTAGCTTGTGTACAGCACAGTATCTCTCTTATTTTGTATATATAGATCACTGATTTCTTCCATCCTCATTCTTTAGCTTTCAGCCTGTTTACACTGGTCTTAATCATGTACCTAAGTATTCCATCTTCTTTGGAGTAATGTGCCATATGATTTCTTAGGAAATAGAAATATTACCATGTTGAACTCACTCATTTTTTCTACAAGTGTTGCAGTTTTAGATTTCTTGGGATCATGATGTCATCACATACAAATATAGTTCCATTTCTTCTCTACCAATCTGTTTCCCTTTCATTTTGTTTTTCCTTATTAGTAAACTAGCTACACCCTCGACTATTATGTTGACAGCACAGGTGGGAGTAAATGTTATTGGCATTACTGATCTTAAGTGGAAATCATTGTCTTCAGTCAGCCACACTGAGTACGATGTTTGCTGTAGGATTTTTATCGATGCTTTTTTGCAAATTCAGTTCATTCTCCCTCTGTTGTTAATTTGCTCAAAGTTTTTATCCTGAATTATCTGTATCAATTTTGCTTACCTGAAATAAATCTGACTTGAGTCACTATTTTTTTTTTAGCGTTGTCTCATAAAATCATTTGAAAAGTGATTCTGCCTCTTCTATTTTATGGAAGAGATTTAAAAATTGGTATTAATGCTGATTCAACTCTTAAGTAGAGTTTTCCAGTGAAACTATCCGAACCTAAACACTTCTTCTTTCATAAGCTTTTAAGATATTAAATTTCTCTAATGCTTATAACCTTATTGTGGATCTTCTTTCATCTATTTCAATTTTGGCAGTTGTGGTCCTGATTCTTCTAAATTGTCTAATTTATGAGTGTAATTTTTTTCATAGTAATACCTTATTGTCTTTTTTTTATTGTTGAATGTTTTATAGAGATAGACCCTATTTAATTCCTGATATTAGTGATTTGTGTCTTCCCTTAGTTTTTGTCACTCTACCAATTTAATTCACTGACTTCTGAGTTTATTATTATTATTTTTCTCCCTCTCCTAGCTTTGGATTTATTGTTCTGAAGTTTGCTTTTATCTTATTTTTCTGATTTCCTTACTCGCTTAAGTTTATTGATGGGTTTTAATTTTCAGTTTCGTTTTCTGTATTTTTATTTACCTTAAATTTTATCTTTTGAAGCATAAACTATTGCATAGACCATACATTTAGAGATATTTTTCCCCAATGTGTTAGTTTTATATAATCTCTGTTACAAGACCTTACATTATTAAAATGATACTCTTTGCATCAGTCATTTTCTTTGCTTGGAGGACTGCTTCACTAGATGTTAACACAACCATTTCTGGTTTTTAGAATCTATACTTAGGGTCTGGGGTCATAGTAAAGTGGGTAAAGTGTTTGCCTTGCACGGGGCCCCAGGTTCAATCCCTGGCAACCCATATGGTATACCGATTACCGCCAGGAGTAATTCCTGAGTGCAAAGCCAGGAGTAATCCCTGAGCATCACTGGGTGTGAAGCTCCCTCAAAAAAAAAAAATAGAATCAAAACTTGCATGTCCTCTTTTTTTCCCCTGTTCTATCTTTGAATTGAAGTTGCTTAACCGAATCTCTTTTCTGATTGGTGAACTTACCATTTACAATTAGTTATTGTGTAAATATGCCCCTTTGCTATTTGTTTTCAATTTGTTTACCCTGGTTTTGTTCCTTTGATTTTTCTGTCTTCTTGGGAGTTAAACATGTTTTTTTAATTCCATCCTATCTTATGGTTTCTCAGAGCCTATTTCCTGGGTGTTTGTGGTGACTGCTCTCCGTGCTCAGTTTACAATCCATCCTCAGTTTGCCTAGACAACATCTCAGCTTTCTGGTTTCTATTTTTCCTCTCTTGGACTGAAGACTGGAAAGAGCAGTTCCATTGACAAACAGGCCTTCCATCTGGCCGCTCTGAATCTCCCAATTTCTGCTGCAATCATGAACCATCATTTATAAAGCCCTGAAAACAGAAGAGCATCATGTGGTCCCATTATTCAACTCCGTTACTTCCTTTTCCTTCTTGACGTGCCCAGGGTACCTCATAATTTCTTTTCACATGGAAGAATTTTCTCTAAGGCAGTCTCTAAGGATAATTCTGATAGTAACGATTATTTCTCTAATAATAATTGTTAGTGATGAACTCTTTTTTAAAAAAAACCTCAGAATGTTATGATTCCCTCTTAGTGAATAATCTCCCAGAGATAAACACAGGTGATGGAGTTTTTATTGTTTTAAGGTTGTTCGACTTCCTCCTGTCCTATCTGATTTTAAATGTGTAGTCAGTTGCTGTTCAGTTGTTTTTCTGATAGTTAATGCTTCCTTTCTAGAAATTTTCTGAGGTTTGTCTTTGGGTGGACATATTTGAGGTTATCCAGTTAGGGATTGTTTTTATCAGCTCCCTTGAATTTGTCAGTTTATGTTTTTAATCAGATTTAGAGAGTTGGGGCATTTCCTATGTTGAATACTCCTTTAATACAGCCTGTCTGTCCTCTCCAGGGACTCGGGTACTCTTGGAGCTGCTTGATGGCTGCCAACGCCCCTGCGGCACTATTCATATTTTTAGTCTGTTTCCTTTCCTCTATTGATATTGAGTAAATTCCACTGAACTGTCCTCAAGGTCACTGAGTCTAACCTCTGTCATCTCTTCTCCACTATCCTTTCTGGCAGCTTTTTTGTACTTCTGTTATTGTGATTCTGTTGAATGTTTTCCATTTGTTTTATGACTTCTGTTTCTTTGTTGAAATATTTTTTTAAAAAATTCCATTTGATTCAAGAGAACTTTTGATTAATTATTAAAGGATTTTGTGATGCCTTTTTGAAAATGCCTGTCATAGGCTACCAACAGCTAATTCATCTTGGGGTGAGTGTCCAAGTGCCCTTGTTTATTCTGATTATGATTCTCTTGGTTCTTGTGATGGATTGTTTTCAATTCCATTCTGCACATTTTGCTCAACATTTTAATGGAAACTGGGTTCTATTTAGCTTTTTAATTGCAGTAGAAAACCACCTGTTTAGGTTGAGGTGAAGATCCTGGCTTCTTGGAGTGAGCCTTTGGACTGATATTTGGTGGATTCCATTCAGCTGCAGAGTTTGGTGCTACAGGGGCCTCTGCTCCCCTTTCTACTGCTGCTGGTGGGAGGGAAGGACTTCCTTGGTCCTGGAGGACAGTTGTTTATCCTTGGGAGAGGACACCTTCAGACAGCAAAGAAGATACTTAAACTGGGTGTTTCTCCTCGGATTATCCCCTGAGGCAAGGCAGAGCCCTTCCCAGGCCAGATTTGTGTTGTCAAGAGCTGTTTTGCTTCTGTCCCAGTCTTAAGGCAGGGTGGAAGAATCAGCCCCTAGGCTTGGGCCTGGAGATACACTCATGGAGGTGAAGATGAGAACAGCTTCTCTGCTGCTGTTTGGTGGTCCCACACTTACAGAACTCTTGTCCACAGGGGACTGCCTATTGTCTGAGGGATTTGGGTTGAAACCTGAGTTTCCTCAGGTTAACTTTCTTCCTTTGGATGATGGTTTGTCCTTGTACTTGAGAGTCTGAACCATCTTTCCTGCACTAGAAGATCCATTATTTTTAATCATTAAATATTCTTCCAGAATTATTTTGGTTTTCATGTTTAATTTTGTATTCACAGTGATGAAAGTGAACAGCCCACAACAGCCATCCTCTACAAGAAAGGACAGAATTAATCTTTGGCTTGCTTTCTACTATATGTCCATTGCTTTTCCCCAGTTGTAAGGTTCTTTTAAAAATATTACTTAGACATTCTGATTTACTTAGCTGTTTTCAGTGGGGTTTCAGATAGACATTGTTCCCACCTCTAATCCCTGTGTCCCATCTCTTTACTGCTTTCCCCCCAGATTACCTCCCACCCCAACCCCCACCTCTTTGACATTCATATTTTAACTTAATTGTAGTTTGGGTCGCATGCTGCTGAGTTTCCCTATGACCCAGCCATACCACTTCTGAGAATATTCCCCAGTGACCCATAAAACACACAGAAACACCATCTACTCTTTTTTGTTCATTGCAGCCCTATTTACAATAGCCAGAATCTGTAAGCAACCCAAGTGTTGGATCCATTGACATATCTATTAGATATCAATAAGCCAGAGATAGATACTTCTCTAACCCTAGAGCAACCTAAGTCTCCTGACCCTTGCCCTATGTTACTTCCAGACATCTTCTTGCTTCCCTCTTTCTTCATCGCTCTTTACTTGGGAGTGTTGTTTGTGTTCTAGAGCCAATGTTTTGCCCACCTTTGTTACCTGTTATTCCCTAGTCATGTTATTCTATATACCACAGATTGGTGAGAACATCTGGTGTTTGACTTTGTCCTGACTTCGCTGTTTTATTGAACTCTGTAAACAAAGAATTGTAGGACAGCTTGATTATATTCCTTGAAGATAATCTATGTTGTCCAGCCTGGTGCTTAGAATTCTTTCTTTTTAAGTTAATAGCATATATTTGGCAGAATGACTCCTTTCATAACTTGGTCTGGATCTCAGGAAACTCTACTGATGTGCCAACACAGGCCTTTCCCCCTGGAACAGTTTTCTTTTATTCTCTGTTTAATTGCTTCTGCTCTTTGTTATTTCCCCAGTGTGTGCAATGGATACAGCTTTTTAAGAGAGACCTTGGTTCTGCTTTTTATTTGTCAACTTCTGTCTCTGGATGTGTTTCATTCCTTTACTATCCAGTTTCTGAAAACCTTGGACATTTATCTTCTGTATATTGCCTGATTTGTGGATTTTAGCCCTGCTGCATGTGATCTTTAGCACACAGTGACTCTCTGTGTGCAGTCAGTCCCTCCCTCCTGCCCCACACTGCATGGCAAGATGACAAAGACACACACCCATTGGACTTTCCAGCCACTCTACTCTTTGGGTCCAGATCAAATGCCGGTATCCAGACCCTGTTCATTAACTTGGGCTGTTTTGTATTTAAAGACATGTAGGTTGTGGTTCTGGAGTCTAAATACATTGGGGATACTCCTGTGCCCCCTTTCTCTTCCAGAGTTTCTTTTGAACAGTAAGAGCCATATGGCCTATTTGGAGTGGACCACAGACTGCTTGGAATTTAAGCTCTGCCTTTTACAAACTGAGGACTTCAATGAGGTTCCTATTCATTTCTCATCTTATTTTATTTCTTTGCTAATTTGAGCCATTCCAGGTGATGTTACTCCTGTGTTGTTGTTTAGGAACCATGATTGAATTGCTACAAAGACCAGGCACTAGCTCTTTGAGTATCACCCAGGACCCGCTTTCTCCTCGTTAAAGCTGGGTGATGCAATGCCTGTCTGACAAGGGGTTAATATAAAATGCACTGGTCGAACTTTACAAGAAAAAAAATTCAATCCCATCAAATAATGGGGAGAAGAAATGAACAGAAACTTCTTCAAAAAATAAATACAAATGATCAAGAGGCACTTGGAAAAGTGCTCTTCATCACTAATCATCAGGAGATGCAAATCAGATCAATAATGAGATTTCATTTCACACCACAGAGGCTGGCACACATCCAAAGAGCAGTGCTAGTGCCGATGTGGGAAGTAAGGCACTCTCGTTCTTTGCTGGTGGGAATAGCAGCTGGTCCAGCCTTTTTGAAAAATGTGATGATCATTCCTCAAAGAACTAGAAGCTGAGCTTCCATATGACCCAGCATACCGCTTCTGTTTCTTCCGTGTTATAAAGAAAGCATGGTACATCTACACAATGAAATACTATAAAGCTATTAAGAAAATGAAGTCATGAAATTTGCTTAAGTAGATGGACATGGAGAGTATCATGCTAAGTGAAATAAAGAGTCAAAAGGAGAGAGAGACCAGCATAGAATGGTTGCTCATTTGTGGGATAGAAAAATTGTAATATGAGACTGATACCCAAGGACAGTAGTAACAAGGGTCACGAGAACTGGTCCATGGATGGAAGCTTGCCACAAGTGGAGGATCAGGGGTAGGACAGATAGGATAGAGAAGGAACACCGTGATGATCATATGATCATTGGAACTGGTCACTCTAGACAAGAACTGAGTACTAAAAGTAGATAAATAAATACACATGATAACCTATCAGTACCTGTATTACAAACTATTATTCTCAAAAGGGGGAGGGGAGATAGAGAGGTGGGAGGGAAGGGAGGGGGCAAGAAAGAGAGAGAGAGAGAGAGAGAGAGAGAGAGAGAGAGAGAGAAAAGAAAATTTCCTTCCATTGAAGGAGGCTGGAGCAGGTAGGTGGTGGCCAGAGGGAAACTGGGGACATTGGTGGTGGGAAATGTACACTGGTGAAGGGATGGGTATTGGAACATTCTATGACTGAAACCTGATCATGAACAACTTACAATTCTATATCTCATGGTGATTCAATATAAAGTTTTAAAACATACATAAAGTTGGGGGCATGGTACACTGCCTCACCTCATTATGCCCCTGTGGTCTTACAACACATCCCAGTCATAGTCTCAGTGGCCGGAACCATGGTGGTGATGATGACAGTGTGGATTGTGACCTGGCTCCACATTAGGACACCCTGACACAGACTGCCAGGTTCTCTGGGTCTCTGAGTTCTGTGGGTCTCATACCCACAGGTCCCATACTCATACTGCACCTTATGGAGTACCCCATTTCTGGTGCTCCCCCAGGCATGGGCCTGACCTCCCCACCCATCTTTCCTGCCCTCTCCTGTCCCAGTCTACTCTACCAGACCTGCACCATGAAAAAGGAATGATTGGGGCTAAAAGAGGAAAGATCAGGCATTTATCTGGCTAGTGGCAAGAAACTGGCAAAACTCCTCCAAGGTCAGACCTCTGTCCTACATCCTTGCAAGCCTCCACCTGTACCCCCTGTTGCTGTCTAGACTTCCAAACCCCTTGCCATTTTCCCTGCTCCTTCTCAATCCAGTGGCCCTATTGCACCATTGAGAGATAACCCACAGTTCCCCAAAGGCCCCAGGTCTCCTGTCCTCCTCCCTAGACATGGAGAGCTCCTAAAGCCCCCCACAGTGAGGACCACTGACTGCACAGCTCACCAAAGTGACCCAGAAGCTCTGCCTCTTCCTGGTTCTGCAGACTTTAAAAACTGAGTATTTTCCTCACAGGGATGAGCACAGAGCACATGTAACACACGTTACAGAACAGCCAGGCCTCTTGGACAAATGGGACTCCATGTTTGCTCCAGAGCCACTGGGGAAACGGACTCCAAGGGAGTCCACCTGGCCTCATATTCCTCGCTTTCCCCTGCTGTGTAGACACTGGTTTTCATCTCTCTGTCCTCATCAGAGAACCTTCATGCAGAGGCACCCTCTGTGAACAACATAATAGACCATGAGTGGTCTATGAAGCCCCAGCTGCACTTTTAGCCCAACAACTCTGCATGTAGCTCGATCCTCATACATTGGGTCTTAACCAGATGTTCCCAGACTTATCTGGCCCACTGCCCCCTTTTCAGGAAAAAAATTAGTACCTCCTGGAAATATGCCTTCTTAAAGAGGGCAAACAGAAAGTGCCCACAAGCTGCCACCAACCCCTTGTATTGGTGTAGCACCCCCAAGGGTGTTTCTGTCTAATGCAGGAACCTCTGGTCTGGAATAAGAGCTCAGATTAGGAAGCAGAGTGGCCCACTTTTACAGGTAGCTGGCACTCACTTTCACCAATGTACCTAAGATGCATCCATTCTTTTATGTGGGTGAGTAGATTCTTTCAGGATGGGCTCCTGGGCATCAAACCTGGGGCCTCTGACCTTCAAGTCATCGCCCCTATGGGCCAATATTTTAAATGTTGCGAGTATCCCATTTTGCATCATCTTTATTGAGGTTGGTTGCTTCCTACATGTCTGGACTGCTGTGGGTGTGCTGTGATTACAGCCTCTAAAGTGGGTGTCGAGGTTTTTCAGGATGCACACTTGGACACAGGGTGCTAGGCTGTGGGGATGCACATTCTCCACTCTTGTTTTCTAAAGGGATTCTTTCAAGGTCTTGTGCTACCAGGGCTTCCAAATGCTCCTGCTCTCTGTGTCCTAACAACAAACAGAATGTAGATAGTATTCTGGGTTGTCTCAGTTTGTTTGCCTGTAGCAACCTGAGGCTGACCGCGTGATCCCCTCTTTCTCCTTTGCTATGTGCCTGTATGTATTCATTGCCAAATTTTCAGTTTTCTGGTGCTGCTTGTTCCTATTGATTTGTTTGACTCATGTTCTACTCCTACTTCTTGGTGACTCAGTGCTCCTGGGAAACAGCAAAGGTAGAGAGATTAATTTAAGCCTAGATTGTTACAAACTAATCCAAATCACAGCCTCCCCAGGAGGGAGAAAGAGAAAATGTCTGTCTTTCCCCAGTGGAAAAAATCTAGATGAAAGGCATGAACTTGCCGAGAGAGTGAGGCTATGAGCTGTAGACTGCAGCTCTTGCACTGGCCAAGGCATCAATGCTGCTGGGGCTCAGAGCTTCCCCAGAAGCTCAACTGTGTTTGCAGGGCCAGTTAGTTCCCTGTATTTTGTTCTGTTTTCCCGTGCTGCTTTAGTGATTATGATTCTTAAGGGAGACTGAAGCATTGGGCCTGTCCAAGACCTTCTGTCTTGGGCAGGGGATTCTTTCTCTCTCAATCTCTCTCTGCAAGGCCTGGACCTTTTGCCCCTTTTCACATGTGCTTACAACTTTCACTAGCAGAGAATCATGAAGCTTTTTTCCCCTTTTTTGCAAGAGATGATTTTTTTGGGGGCACCACACCTGTTAATTCTCAGGGGGTTACTCCTGGTTCTGCACTCTGCACTCAGGAATTACTCCTGGTGGTGCTCAGTGGACCATATGGGATGCTGGGGATCAAACCCCAGTCAGTAATATTCAAGACAAGCACCCTACTCACTCTACTATCTCTCCAGCCCCCAGAGAGGATTGTTTTGATAAATTGCCCATTCTTAATAATTTATTAAAAAATTGAGGGTAGTTCCATTTTATTAATCTTTTTTGAACTGTTATGTTTTGGTTTAGTGGCTTTCCTCCATACCTTTCAGATTATAACTAACAAGCATCTCTAACAAAATTCTAATGTTAAAAATTCTGCTGAATATTTGTCCTAGGTGTTGTCTTGTAAGCAGAGTATCACGGACTTCTAGAAAAATGCCAAACAGATAGTTTTTGTCTTTAAATAGATAAGTTTCATCCACTCTGTGGGTGGGTACAATTTCTTCTCTACTTATTTTTACTCTTATTTTGTATATTTTGTTTACCACTGGATAAATCACACCCTGTCCTCTTACTTGTTGACTAGATTCCTCCCCTTTTCTGTAACCTTTTCTGACTTAGAGCCACAATTTGCACACACTTCGCACACTTTTGCACAACTTTTATTTATGAGTATACATCTGATAATTATATATATAAATCCTACACATAATTCTATGTATATAACTCTTATGTATATCTATTACTTTATATAACTAGATTTTTGTTTTCATTTTTTTACCAAGTTTACCATTGGGAACATTGGTGGTGGGAAATGGGCACTGGTGGAGAAATGGGTGCTGGAACACTGTGTGACCAAAACCCCCAAACATGAACAACTTTGTAATTGTATTTCTCACGGTGGTATAATAAAATAATAATTAAAAAAAGAAAGAATGATTTGACCTCAAAATGGCCCTCATGAATACAACTGTGCATCCACCATAATCTCCTGCCAATTCCCATGGTCATTTGGTGACCCTGGTGGCTTTGTAGAGGCAGAGTCATTGCCAGGGCAGCTTTTGTGGCATAATAAAGAGAGCTCTGGACACAGTCAGCCTGTGCCCTGCTGGGCTGCACACAGTGAGGAGACCCCAGAGATGGCCTCTGACTGTCCCACTGCTCAGTCTGTGCTCACATCTGGGTCATCCATGATTGCAGAATAACTTATAGGGACAGTCAGAGCAGGGGAGGGAACAAACGGGGTGCTCTGGGACTGAATGAGCCACGAGGGCAAGGAGATCCCAGCTGCTCTGCTATGCCATGGGGGTCAAGACCAAGAAGAACCCCATTGGGTCCCACAACACCTGTGGACTCAGAAAGAATTCCCTGAAGTCCCATACATTGGGCCTACACTGGGTAAAGATCTTAGAATGGACCAGAGCGATAGCACAGAGGGTAGGACATTTGCCTTGCACATGGCTAACCCAGGTTTGATCCCCCGGCATCCCATATGGTCCCCAAGTAATTTCTGAGTGAAAAGCCAGGAGTAACACCTGAGCATCACCGGGTATGATCCAAAAAAAAAAAAATCTCAGAAATGGCCCTGAGTGAATACCCCTGGATGAGTACAAGTCCTAGGAGCTAACTTGAGAAGAGGGCTTAGATGGCCACAAAGGCACACAAGGAAGACTTAGAAGTGTCCCTTCCCACAGTGAGAGATTTTGAGCGTGAGCATGCTTTGCTTTAGCACTTAAGGGTGGCTTGTATCAGTGTGTTTCACTTAAAGAAGGTGTAGTCATCAGAATAGGTGGTTTTGTTGTACTGATTCTTGTTTATCTGTGAGCATTAAAAGAGCCTATGCAGGTGTCCTCACCCCCTGCCTCAGGGATAAGGACCTGGAAGTGGCCACTGGGGGGAGTACACAGTCGCCTTCACCTGTACCTGGTCATCAGATGCTCCCGCTGCAGAGTCAGTCCTCTGCAGTCTTGAGAACCCCCTTGTCCTTGCCCAACCTGCTCAATTTTATCTGGACAGAACCTGAGCTAGAGAATCTGCGAGCACCCATTGCTCAAAGAAGACCCTGAATTGTTTGCTTCAAAGGGCCAGGAGAGAGTTTAGCTAAGCCCTGGGGACAGCTCTACTGACTTCAGACCACTCCTATCACTTGGCCTGAAGGAAGGGCCACGAGGATGTCCTGGTAACTGCCCAGTTCTGGTTCTTTAGTGCTACTTTAGAAGACTCATGATCTTGACAGGTAGCCTGTTCCCTACCCTCATGGTTTCACACTGCTCTGTACAATGAAGCACTTGTTTCTCATGGAAATCATTGTGTAAAGTCAGTGGGTGACTTGGGCTCATATACCAAGGGAGCAGGGGAGCTGTTTATCTTGAACATCCTCTAAATCAGCTGTGTGTAGCTCAGAATGCTTCCATGTGGCGCCAAACATGAGCACACCGGAGGTTTCAGATGGAGGCACCTTCCTGTGGGTAATATCTAAGCTCATCTGGATCCCATCTCCTGAGAAAGGCTGAGGAGTGAAAGAGGAATGAGACTGAGGGTGTGAGCCCTCAAGAGCACAAGCACTCTTGATAAAATCCTTTTGATTCACCACACTTCCCAGATTTTTATCTTGAGTGTTGGCCGTTGAGGGTACAGATGTTGTAGCAGGCCACTTGGTTCGTTTTGTTTTGTAACTTTCTATTGCAACATAATTGACATTTATTTTGTGTGAAAAATGTAGGGATTGATTTCATATCTTGAAAGAACAATACTAGAATATCCATTTAATATCCAAGAACTTTTAAAGATTCATTGTCTTAGTCCCTTTGAATTTGCATCTTAGTACCTGTAACTGTGGTAATGTTAGGTCTTAAGACTTATTCTACATATGGAAGTTGGATTCTCTTAGTTATTTCACTCATTTCGTCCATCAAACTCCAGTAACTGACAAACTCAGTCTGATCTCTGAATTTGGTGTTGTGATTTTAGATTGTTTATTTCAGATTCTACAGATAAGTGAGATTATACTGTGTGTGTATTTGATATGTTTTGTTTTGCATAGTGCTCTTACGTTGGGGCAAATGGCAGAATTTCTTTCATTTTCTTTTTATTTTTATTTTGATTTTGTAGTCACATAGTTTTCAGTGTATAGAAACAGCACTGTTTTTATTTATCATGGATATCATTTCTATATTTTGGCTCACTTCACTTGATCACTTGACATCCCGTTTATTGATCGATTTGCTCGAGCGGGTGCCAGTAACAATTCCATTTGACCCTATCACGTGCCAATGTAGCCCAATGGCATCTGCTTGCTTCAGGAATATGAAGAGCCTCAAACTGTTTATTCAGGGTCTTGATGAAAGAAGTCTGACCATCTTGTAGGTGGGCGGCCACGTGATCTTTTGACATCTCGAGGGATCCAGTTGGTAACGGCTCTAGTCCAGCGGTCATCTCCAAATCGCATTACATGTCCAGCCCATCTGATTTTCGATGCCTTGGCAAACGAGACAGCGTCCCTGACTCTGGAAGAGCGACAGAGGTTGGAACTTCGGATTCCTTCTCTCACTTGGGTGAGGCTTGATATTCCAAGCTTAGCTCTTTCAATTCCTCTCTGGGAGACCCAAATAGCATTCTCATCCTGGTTTCGTAGGGCCCAGGTCTCTGAGGTATATGTTAATGCAGGGAGAATGGTGGAGTCAAAAAGATGTGCCTGGAACCAGAGGTTCTTTGTATTTTTTGCTATTTCTTTGATGCTTTTGAAGGCATTCCATGCTGCTCTCTTCCTCCTGCACAGCTAAGGTTTTAGGTCGTTCATCATGTTGACTTCTCGACCTAGGTACACATAACTGCTGCATTCAGAGATGTTTGTTCCATTGAGAGTGCATGGGGACTCTGGAACTAGTTCATTTCTCATAAACATAGTTTTGCTGAGATTCAGCTGTAGACCTATCTTTCCACATTCTTGGTCGAAGTCAGCCAGCATTTGTGCCGCTTGGCTAATGTTTGGTGTTATTAGAATGATGTCATCAGCAAAATGGAGGTGGTTTAGTTGCCGACCGTCTATCTTCACTCCATTCCTTCCCATTCTAATTGTCGCATGATGTTCTTGAGGGTGGCGCTAAAGAGTTTTGGTGAAATGGTATCACCCTGTCGAACCCCTCTTTTGACATCGATGATCACTTCTTTGTAGAATGGTGAGATCCTGGTGGTGAATCCGTAATACAGCCCATGAAGGATCTTGATGTATTGGGTGTGAACTCCCTGTTTGGCTAGGGCTTTGATGACTGCTTCAGCTCTCCACAGAATGAAAGGCTTTCTTTAAATCAATGAACGTGAGACATAGTGGCATCTGGAACTCCCTACAAACCTCAATGAGCTTGGTTACTGTGTGGATGTGGTCGATTGTGCTGAATCCTTTTTAGAAGCCAGCTTGCTCGCATGGTTGTCCTTCATCTAGTGTTCTGCCAATCCTGTTCAGGATGACTCGAGTGAACAGCTTGTAGATGACAGACAATAGGCAGATAGGGTGATAGTTGCCAATGTCGTGAATGTCTCCCTTCTTGAACAGTAGAACTGTCCTGCTGGTTTTCCATTGGGAGGGCACCTTGCATTCAGACAGGTAGCATGTGAAGAGCTGAGGCAGTGTATTGATGAGTACTGAAGGCAGATTCTTCAGGTGTTCGGATCTGACTTTGTCTGGGCCTGATGCTGTTCCCTTCTTTACCGACAAAATGGCATGTCGGATTTCAGAAGGGAGAACGTTGGAAACAACATATCCATCCTGCAAAATTTGGTATGTGGGCAGGTGGACGTGGCTATCAAAGAGTTCTGAGTAGAAGTCATAGATAATCTTCTCCATTGCCTTTCTGGACGATGTGATAGATCCATCAGGACATTGGAGGGCAGTCATCTTGGTCTTATAGTTGGCGAAGGACAGGCAGGTGTTGCGAATGCTTTTCCCGAGAAGATCGGCCGAAGAACTCCACATCGGGACCCATGGCCTAGAATGGAATGAGCAGGGTGAGACTATCTGAGTTCATCATGTCCACCAAACCATTCATGGGAACTCACAGTTCTAGAAGGCTGAATCTAAACGTTGGACATGGGAATCCCCTGGTGGACAGTTCCACAATGAAATTGACCACATCATCTTCAATCGATGGTTTTGCCTGACCGATGTCATCGGTCATCCCAAAATTCCAAACAGGATTGGACCACTGTCTTCTTCGTGCAAAATTCTACTTCACGCAATGGGGGAGAAAAGGCTACAAAGTTTAAGAAGAGAACTCCCAGAACGACCACCAACTGGGAACTCTTTGGCACCATTGCGGCAACATGGGAAGATACCATCATTGATGACATAGATGAAGAATACAACCGATTGGTTCAGCAGCTCCATAATTGTGCGAAGAATGCCGAGAGAGAGACACAAAAGGGACACCTGTCTTCAAAAACTCTCAAGCTCATTTGCCAATGTGGCAAGGTGCGAGCCTCAGGTGACCAAATGCTAACGTCCAAGCTTGCAAAGCAGTGCAGAGAAGCGATAAGGGAAGATCTCAAAGAGAAGAGCAGAAATACCGTAAGCTGCAGCAGAAGCCAGGAAAATATTTTGTCTACTGTACATAATGTTATAAGGAACAATGGGTGCACATATCTTTTGGGGTTCATGTGTTTGCTTCATCATCTTTCATGCATGAGAACATAGATAACCCAGGAGCCAATGTCAGATGACATGGGCCAGAAAGAGAAGAGATTGTGGCTCAGGTTTGCTTGGTATCAGTGGCCCTGCTGCTGGGTGATGTGACTCAGAGCAGTGTCTCTGCAATTGCAGTGCTGGCTTCCCAGAAAGGAAACTGGACTAATGGGAATGTGTGGAGATCCATCTGATGTGTCACCTACTGTGGATTCCCAGGAGGCCAAGAACAAGCCGGAGACATTCCTCTCCTCAACAGAAGGTTAATATTCAGGAGAAGAATATCTCAGGCGCCTTCCAGCTTCCAGAATTTCTTCCAAATGGAACTTGTTTGCTTCAATTTTTTTGCTAATCTGAGCAGAACCACCCAAGCCAGAAGGAACTACAGAGCCAGGACCAGGCTATGGCCCCTCCTCTCTCCTAGTGATGGATACTTCTTACAGCTGACAGCAACTGGAAGCAAGAGAGTTGGCTTCATACATTTTCCAAGTCACAATTGTCTCTGTTGATATCCTGTCCTTAGTCTGAGCCAGTGTCTGCTGAAAACTCATCCAGGTCACAGAACATCCTGATTGTCACCACCTTTCACCAAATTCTGTCCTGGAGTTCTAACAAAGAAGCCAAGGATACCACTGCTTACTCTTTCCAAAGGGTCCAGAAACTCATAGCATCAGCTCTGCCTCTGGTTTACAATGGGGCATGCAGAAAAATAGAGCCAGTTCCTGTTCTCTGCCTATTTGCTGGACCTGCATCTGTTCAGACGATGCAGGGAAGGTCAACCTCGAAGAGTGAGACAGAACTCATTTCTTAGCCATTTTCAAGAAATGAGATTTTGTCACAGAATCTCCTCACATTTTTGTCTTTTCAGAATGAACCGAGACTTAAAAAAGTGTTCTTAAATGGGAGCTTTGAGACGCTTTGATAATTAACATCCTTTTTATACCCTCAATTAAACTGCCAAGGTCCCTAGCAGTTTTCGTTTTCCCTTACATTCCTTAAATATAGCTCTGTAATTTTATTTACCCGGCTTGTTTACTTGCCCAGACATCTCCATTTCAGTGATAATGAAGAGTAAGATTACTCACATCAAATGATCCTAAATTCTGACCTTGACAAGAGCGAAGACCTTCTGGAAGCTGATGTCTTAGAGGTACATCTTGGCTTTGGAAGAAGTCACACTTTGGCCCTGGCCCTTTTCTGAATCTGCTTGTAATGGGTCAATGAGCCACATCCTGAGGTAACTTCCTTGGAGGAGAGAAAATTTGAAATGGGACACCTGGAGGAGATGTCAACTTCTGGGAACATGTATGCAGACAAGGACCCTACCTGTGTTGGGCGCTGGGACCCCAGAATACACTAGAGTTGGTCCTTGCCCCCACTCAGTTTGGGGTAAGGGGTTGAAAGAGCCAGTTAGATCATCGCCTGCTAGGCTCTCCCCTGGATTGGATCTGACATCATGTCCTTCCTAAGTGAAATCAGGTGACTTTGCAGCTGCAGAATCTGGCCATCAAGGGATTGGAGAAGATCTGGGACTTCAAGAGCTCCTAGCTGGCCCCCTAATGGCATCTGAGGAAGCCTAGCTTGATTGCTTTGCAGGAATCAAATTAGGGGCATTTAAAAGGCCTATCAATCACGCCACACACACGTGCCAGTGAGGCTCCCAGCCAAAAGCTGTTTGGTAATCAACAGAGAACAGCTCATTAAAATCCATTAAATCCCCTAAGTTGGAAATTGATTGCTCCCTCCCTGCACACCTTCTAATCTTGCCCTGCTGCTCTGTCCGACATCATTTATCTTTGGTGACAAAATACTGTCAGAAAAGTAGACACGCCTTTGACCAGATGATCACATTTAGACATGCCTTTGACCAGATGATCACATTTTGCTTCTTTTTCATGCATGTGTGGAGGTGAGGGAGCTCCTTGCCAGCAGATAAAAATAGAAGAGATAAAAATTGTTCTCTCACAAATGAAAACAATTTCCAAAGAATGGATCATGCTGCTGTATAAATCTTTCCACAAAGGCCTCCAAGTCTTTTGGGCAAAATATCTCTCAAGTCAAATATGTTTCCTTTCCCCAAAAATGTGACAAAATGCAAAGTTCATCACTTCTTGGTCTTTTGGCTAAGATCAGGTGAAAAATGAAACATTCCCCGTGGGAGCATCCTTGGGAAGTTCAGAATCAGCCGCCCTTGAAAACTGATGTTTTCGTAGGAAATAGGAATTCCTGTATAGCTATACTTAGTACAGTGTAGTACAGTGGCCAGTTGTCTGGAGGATATGTGTGCCCATTGGTTGGCTTAGTATCCAAACATTGGATATTAGGCCTATGTTTGCCCCTTTTCAGTTGAATTGAACTTGGATAGATGGCTCACACAGAACCTCTGATCTGTACCTGTGTATGGGAAAGTCAGTGTGACGCTGGACATTGAAAGAATCTGGTGAATATGGTACATAAAACACAACTTGCTACCCAGCACACAGCAGGTGCTCAATAAATAGTTGCTTGCTGTTTTAAGTTCTCCCTCCTCCAAAACAGTAATATGAGGTGGAACTTTCTAACTTAAGAACTATGAAATTACTGACATAAAATGTCTTTGCTATAAAGAGTTTTCTTTGGATTGAGGAAGATGTTAATGCCTAGTAAGGGAATGATTTACTTTCTGATATCAAACATCTACTCCTTCAGGCCACTTCCCTCCCTGATTTACTGGACATAATAAGTGTATAACTGTTGGTTTAAGATGTATAACACGATGGTGTGATGTATATGTTTGCTGAAAAAATATT
Source organism: Cryptotis parvus (assembly GCA_021461705.1). NCBI lineage: Eukaryota > Metazoa > Chordata > Mammalia > Eulipotyphla > Soricidae > Cryptotis > Cryptotis parvus. Next base: position 66,306 of record JAJIBD010005255.1, read on the forward strand.
ATTACAGTAAGGTTAATTAACATCTCTACCACCTCACATTAATTATCATTCTCTAATTGTAGCTGTTGGGATAAGGTTTAACATTTTTTCTTTTGACAACTTTCCAAGTATACAACACAATACTGTGAGCCTTAATTAACAGGTCATACATTAGATCCCTACAACTTATACCTGTTCCCAGAAAGTCTGTGTGCTTCCAGTTCCTGGCCAATACCCTTTGTTTCTATAGACGTAGCTTTGATGGATTCATATATACATTTGTTCATTAAGTGTCTGCCTCATTTATTTCTCCAAGGTCATTCATGCTGTTGAAATTGTATTATTTCATCTTTCGTGGCAGAAAAGCACTCCTCTGTATGTTTCTATTTTTCTTAACCCATCATCCACTAAGGAACACTTCAATAGCCCCCGTTTTGGTCATAATGGGTCATTCTGCATGGTACTGGGGTGAGCTGTCTCTTTGAGGCAGGGATTTGTTTCCATGGCAAATGTATTAGGGAATGAAATTGAGACTTTTAATGCTAATTCTGTTTTTGATGTTTTAATCAGTTTTAGACTTTTGAGGAACATCTACACAGTTTTCTATATTGGCTGTGCCAATTTTAAACACAAAGTTGGTGTTTCCCCATACACTTGCCAATACTTGTTACCTGAGCTAGTTTGATGCTGTCCATTCTAACAGATATAAGATGATATCCATTCTAACAGATATAAGATGATACTTTACAATGGTTTAGATTTGCATTTTCCAGATTTTTTGGTGATCGGTGCCTTTGGCCTTTCAGATGTCTTATGGCCTCTTCTATATTATACTTCCCAGTAAACACACTTATTGTTTCACCACTTCCCATTCTATTTCAGTAGTGAGGTGCCTCTAATTCTCAAGCCTACTATGGCAATACTTGTGTACTTTTCTTTTGCTTTGCTCAGTTTCTAGTTTGGTTTTCAGACTTCAAATGTGTTCATCATGTTTCTAGCTACTGTATCTGTTGGGAAAGCAAGTCAATAGATACTGCCTGAGATCCTAGAAATGAGATCTTGTAGTTAGCCTTAAACTGAACCTCAACATTGTAGGACCAATCGCCTCAGGTCACTGATGCTGCTGCTGGAAATGAGTTTTTAAATTGTGGGTCTGGTTGTTTGGCAATGACTGGGCTGCCTGGTCATTGCCAAACAACCAGAGCCACAATTGAGACTTCCTGGAAAATGCTGGCGTGAGCTCTTTAGGGAGTAAGAAGCACTCTCCTTTGCTTTTTTATTGACTGTCATGAGCATTATAGCCGGTGCTAAAGCACAAGGACAAAGTAGCGAATCACTTCCACTTCCACCAACAGAATGTTCTATTGCCTGCCTATTTGCAGAGGGCAGGAAAGGGCAGCTGGCTCTGCAAGAAACGGCTGTTGCTTGCAAATGTGAGTCCTGAAATTCCAGTTATGATTTTGTGTTTCATTTTTGTAAGAGTCTATTCTAAAATAGTTTTGAGAACAGCTGCTTGCTACAACCCCTTTGCTTATTCTAACAGTGGGATTATGCTAGAGTTTAATGTAATAAAATAAATTGGTCAGAAATGCATAGTTTTCTTGGTCACAAAAAGTTGTTTTATATCAGAAGTAATTTTGTCTCATGGGTTTAGAAGGAAGGAACCATTTATTTAAATGAATTTTATATGAGATTCTGGCCAAATGACATATAGTTTATGATTTGCTACTTCCCTATCAGAAAGTCTGTTACTGCATCCATTAAAGTGCATCTGTGTCATGCTCCCTGTGTTCCGTTAGAAATATATTTCTAGGGCTGGAGGTTGGTATAGGAGTTAAGGGTCTGGCAGATCCCAGTCTGGCATATGACCAGTACCACATATGGTCCCGGTATTGTGGGAGTAAACCCTGAGTTAGGAGTAAATCTTGAGCACTGCAGGGTGTGGCACAACCCCCCATACACACATACAAAAGAAATATTTTCCTTAAATTAAGCCCCTCTCATTTTTCATCATAACTTGCCCCTACTCTTAACCATGTAATAAGTCATAATTAATTTGCCTTTATTTTAACCTATAAAATATTTGGATATTTGGAAACAGCTCTTTTATATCTATATTTTCTGCCTTCTGAAATAAACTTTTAGTTCTATTTCCTACACACCATTCTGCTTACTTTTTTTCTGATACTGTTATCCTCAGCTGATCTTCATCCCTTGTAATAGAGTCAACCAGAAATGAATAAAACATGATAGATATTGCATGGCATATGCCTCAATGAATTAGAGTTTCATGGACCACATTTTTATTAATGGGTAAGGAGGGGTCATGTATTTGATTTATCACATAGTTTATTTATTTGGTTATATATGCTGTGCCTTGATTTTTAAAAATTCTTCAGATCAAAAATACATAAATAAGGTACGTAAAATACATGAAGATAAAGCACTATGTTGTGATGAACTCAGGTTATAAAACAACTTAAAATGAATTGAAATCAAGGGTAATATTAATATCCAACTTCATGTCTCAGCCATCTCCTCCGAGGTCCCATAGTCCAAGTCAAGAGGCAACTAAAAGTTGTAAGAGTCATACAACCCCAGTGTATGACAAAGATAAACACAATGCCTGTACTTAGGCTCAGTATAACATTACTGAGAATTTTCTTCTAGGGCTCCAGGTGGTAAAGATACTAGATGGAGTGTTGTGAGAAATAATTTTGAAAATATATTTTGTAAGCACTGTTATATGTATTTTGATAAATGTATATATTCATCAAGCCAATACCACAAAAAATGACAGAAAAGACTCCCATCACCCCTTAAGTTCTTTTTATTTATTTATTATTTTTAAATTTTTTTAAAGATACTTTATTATACCACGGTGGCATATAAAATTACAAAGATGTTCACGTTTGGTTTTCAGTGTCCCTTAAGTTTTTTATGCCACAACAGTACCAGCTCCCTCTGCCTCTAGCTGCTACTGATCTGATCTTCCTGTAGTTTTGTCTTTCCTGTTCAGCCACATTAATGGAGTCATGGAATATGCCACCAGTTGCCTGGCTTCCTTCATGCATGATAATGCTTTTGAGGTTATTTATGTTGTTGTGCACATCTATTATGCCTCTTCTCCTGTGCTTACCATGACAACACTGTAATGTACATGCAGTTTTTTTAATTCCTTATCAGTTAGTGGACATTATTTTATTTCTAGTTTGGAATTGGCCTTAGTCTATTAGGGATACTCTAACAGAAACCATAAAAGCAATAGGAAGTCATCATTCACAAATCTGGTAGCTGAGGCATTCAAGATTAGATGCCTGCAGACTGGGTGTTTGGTGAATCCTGACTTATAGAAAGTCATATTTTTAGTGGGTTCCTCTATGCCTTCCCCCATCTTTTTCCACTGGATGGACCTCCAGTGGAATTGAATTGTGGTTTTCATTTGTTTAATCTTCCCTAATAGCATATATGTTCAATTATTTTCCCCACACTTTTGTGTTTTTATTTATGTATTATGATGAGGCACTAATTCTGTTTATCAGGATTTAATCACTTCCCAAAGATTGCAACTACTACCTTTTCCATAGGACTTAGAATTTCAACATGGATTTTGAAGGGCACAAATGTCCATTCCATTTCAGCGTGATTAGCAATAGTTGCTGTAAACATTAATGTCATTAATGTCATAACATTGTCATTACAGTCATTATTCTGAAGTCTTTATGTGGAGACATATTTGTATTTCTCTTGAAATGGATACGTTCCCATATGCTGCATCATATGATAAGTGAATGTTCAGCTTTATCAGACTATCTAAATGTTTTCGAGTAGCTGTAGCATTTTAAATTCCCACTAACAAATTTTTTTTTGCAACATGATCATACTAATTTTCACCGTCTATAAATGCCTTCACCCTGTAACATGGCAGACACTCTATGGCCCATAAAATTAAATCACTATTATCTGGTTCTTTAGAGGAGAATATATGGGATGCATATCCTTCAAGCTAACCTGTAGATGTGGAAGCTGCTCAATTAGTGTTGGAGTTCTGTGCACATTTAATTCAAGGTTACAGTTCTGGAAGGCACCTATATGTGTTATTGATAGTTATATGCATAATTCCCTTTATTTTGAAAGTTAAAAACTAAGAAGCATGTCATCTTGACAAAAATTCCCTCCTCCTTTTCCCAGAAAGAACACCAAAGTTTCTATAGGCTTGTAACTATCAAATGATCTTTAAGAAATTATTTTGAGGGCAAGAAGGATAACAGAGTGGGTGATCACTTGCTTGCATGTGAATCCTGGTTCATAGAAAGTCCTATTTCAGTGGGTTCCCCTATGCCTTTTTGTTCACTGTATGTGATATGTGTATCACTGTCTTCCCGTTCATCATCGATTTGCTCGAGCGGGCCCCAGTAACATCTCCATATGTCCTGTCTCATGCTAGTAGAGCCCAAGGGCATCTGCTTGCTCCAGGAACATAAAGAGCCTCAAACCATTCCATCAGGTCACGGGAATGAGGTCTATAATTGTTCACGAGTATTTGGCATATCAAATACAACATGGGTAGCTTGCCAGGCTCTGCCGTGCGGGTAGCATACTCTTGTAGTCATCTCTAAGTCCAGCATTTATTGATGAACCGCACTGCCACAAGTGGCTGCACAAGCCGGGCCTTGCTGGGTGGAATTCTGATGAGAGGGAAGTCGGATGTGGAAAATGAAGGCCCTCATGGAGTGAAGGGTCATCTGGCTTGTTGCAAGGCTCTGCTGGGGTGGCGGGCCAGGGCTAGAACCCGCCATCCTTCCTGGGTGCCTCGTGAGCGGCTGGGCACAGGGAGAGCCAGTAGCAGCTCTGCCCCATGTCTATGAGTCTCTGGATCAAGCATACCTGAGCCGGATTTAAAAAAAGACTGCTGCAGGGTGGATCTTGATGAGCCTGGCTGTGATAGGCTGGTCTGCTGAGTGGAGTTCTGAGGGAGAGGGAAGTCTAAATGTGGAAAATGGAGGCCCTCATGGAGTGGGGGCTCGTCTGGCTTGTTGCAAGGCTCTGCTGGCTTGATTTCTGGCTTGAGCACCAGGCTCTGTTACCTCAGCTCAGTCTTGAAGGAAACCCGCATTTCTGAGGCTCAGCAAACATGAAAGACACGTCCCAGAATAATCAGCTGCACTGGAGGCTCCATTCCTTTCTCCCTCTCCATCACAGATCTCATTCTACCCGCAACCACCTTTCCCCCCAAACGCCAATCCTCAGCAATCCTTCCCCTCCTAGAGGAAAAAATGCCTTTTTGTATGTAGATTTTTATCATAGATATAATGCTTATATATATACATATATACATATATATATAACTGGCTTATATAACTCACATAATAAATTGACTTAAAGTACTTAAATGTACTTAATGCTTGTTTGTTGTGATAGTATGTTAATAGTAGGTTTGAAGCTCTTTCCTGAGTGAATTTGAAATCTGTTAAAGCTACTAATGACTCATGATGACAAAATAATATTGTCTGCAAATAGGAAAAAGGTTCTAGCTTTTCTTTGAGGGAAGTTGGAGGAAAGGGCATACTTAAAGGGCTGAATTTTCTGAAAGTAGTATCCAATCAATATAGATATGCTTTAGAAAATAATGTCAGAAGATGTTTCTCCCTACATCCTGAAAAAAAAACCCCTTTCTGTACAGGCAAAAAAAATTTAGACTATAGCCTAGTTTTTAAGTTTCTGGTTCTGAGTTCATTGAAAGTCAAACCATGTTATTCCTTAATGATCTTTTCCACAAACAACAGAATATTGCATTGGTCAGTAGTGAAAGAACTGCACTTAGAGAAATCTCATTTAGAACATTGACTAAGAAGCCCAGGCTTAAAGATTAATATAAAGAAAATCAGGCATACACTTTTAATGAAATATTCCATAAGTTAAATATATCAATATGCCTGAAGAGCCTACAAAGTTCTCCTTTTTGGAAACGAGGTATTAAGGATCATAAGTCCATGCCCATGGATTTTATACAACTGTTAAGTTATCCAGGACTGGATTGTCAAACTCCACAGATAGCCTAGTCATGCTTTGGTATATGGCCTGGTATATAGCACTGTGGCTATATACTGAAATGACTCTGGTGGTGCTCAGGAGACCATATATAATGCTGGGGATTGAACCGGGCTAATGATATTAATAATTCCCAGGAATCTAATGAACTGGTTTGCTTCTGGGTATTTCCACTCCTTGCATGCTGTGATAAGGCAAGAAATCATCTGCTTGATACTGTAAGTTTGAGGTAACCTGGATCCCCTTATGTTCATGAATGGGTCAGTTCATGAACCATGAACTGAACGGGTCAGTTCATGAACAATCAATTCATGAACTCTGATACATTTATGTAGTTTAAGGCACATGGATATTTGGAGTACAACATTCTTTTAGAGGCAGCATATGAGAGGATAACAGTATGGATTATGGAGACAGACTTTATGGAGCCACTCCAAGCTCTGCTGCTTACTTAGACTAACCACTTTGTTAATTTGTGTCTCATTTCCCCCACTCATGTTGGTCATGTGTGACTCTGGTCGCATGTCGGTCTATGTGACTCTGACTACATGAACTAATATTTATGAAGCATTTTAAACATGCCTCATGGGAAGAAATGGGAGTGAAGATAGACGGTCGGCAACTAAACCACCTCCGCTTCGCTGATGACATCGTTCCAATAACACCAAAAAATTAGCCAAGCGGCACAAATGCTGGCTGACTTCGACCGAGAATGTGGAAAGATAGGTCTACAGCTGAATCTCAGCAAAACTATGTTCATGAAAAATGAGAGGCCCCATTGCAGAGGCCCCATTCACTCTCAATGGAACAAACATCTCTGAATGCAGCAGTTATGTGTACCTAGGTCGAGAAGTCAACATGATGAACGACCTAAAACCTGAGCTGCACAGGAGGAAGAGAGTGGCATGGAATGCCTTGAAAGGCATGGAAGAAATAGCTAAAAAGACAAAGAACCTCTGGCTCCAGGCACATCTCTTTGACTCCACCATTCTCCCTGCATTAACATATGCCTCAGAAACCTGGGCCCTACAAAAGCATAATGAGAATGCTATTCGGGTCTCCCAAAGAGGAATCAAAAGAGCTATGCTTGGAATATCATGCCTCACTCAAGTGAAAGAAGGAATCGGAGCTCTGACCTCCATCGCTGTTCCAGAGTCAGGGATGCTGTCTCGTTTGCCAAGGCACCGAAAATCAGATGGGCTGGACATGTGATGCGATTTGGAGATGACCGCTGGACTAGAGCCGTTACCAACTGGATCCCACGGGATATGAAAACATCACATGGCCGCCCACCTACAAGATGGTTAGACTTCCTTGTCAAGTCCCTGAAGGAACGGTTTGAGGCTCTTTGTATTCCTGAAGCAACCAGATGCCATTGGGCTACACTGGCACTTGATAGGGTCAAATGGAAATATTACTGGCTCCCCGCTCCAGCAAATCGACGAATAACGGAATGTCAAGTGATCAAGTGATTTTAAACATGAAGTAAGAGCCCCATAGTGTGATCCAGTACATTTATTATTACAGATGTACAGGCCTAATTAAAAACAAACTGTCAAACACATTAAAGTGGATGACCAATGGGAGAATGGAAATATTTGGAGAGGAGTCAGGGTAGGATTGGGGAAGCAAAGGAAAAAAAACAAAAAACAGTTAGTCGTAACTATTATTTATATAACTAGTATTTATGTAACTAGTAAAATATAACTAGTAATACTTGTAACTAATATTTACTTGTAACTAATATTTATGTAACTAGTAGTTTTAGCTGGTTGAAGAGAAAGCTTTCCAGGTTTTCCTGGGTCTAAGATTCCAAAACTTAAATACTGGAAATCACATAAATAGCTAGCTTCAAATCCTAGCTATGTATATGTAGTCCTATCCTCATTATAGACTTTGAAAGTCAAATTTAGATTTTTTATGTAAATAATTACTGTACTAGGAAAATTCGAGGTTTCTATAAATTTGAATAGCTTGAATTGATAATATCTCCTGATTTCTCTTTTCCTTGTCCCTTTGTTATCTCATCAAGGTTTACTTTACCCACCCCCTGAAATCCCTGACAGATTAGATAAAAGGCTAGAGAAACCCAAGTTCAATGTGACATACTATAGATTAAAACAGACTTGAGGCACATATGCTCCAGGACCCAGGTGCTGCTTGGGCCCACATGGCTGAGCACACTTGGTGCCTGGCACACATGTGCCTGACACATGTGTCATCTACATCTCCCCCTCTAATATTTACTTGTAACTAATATTTATGTAACTAGTAGTTTTAGCTGCTACTCACACACACACACGCACACACACACACACACACACACACTTTCTCTCCTTCCCCTTCCTAAAAACCTCCAAATAAAAATCTGTTTTTATTTTTTGAAAAAAAAGAACAGACTTGAAATCTCCAGAAATTCATGCATAACATAGGGAAGAGAACTCTTTCCTCAGGGTACCACAATGGAGCTTTGAAAGCCAATGGATAATACAAGGTTTCTAGTGAATTTTTTTGGCACCCAGATTTTACTGATATAAAGGGTTACACAAGGGTAAATGTCCTCCTTCTCCAATCTAGAATCCATCTAGCACAACATGGAGAGACAGAATATGAATCGATCAACAGACCCTCGCAGGGAGCCAGACTTGGCAGTGAAGTTTGTTATAAGTGCTTTGCTTCTACAAACATTACTTTCTTAGTGCATACGTGAATGGATTCATATTATTTTCATAACAGTTTCCTTTTCTGTCACTGTATTATATTAATACATTTGTATTAGAATTTCATAAGGAAACAAATGCATCTAGAAAATGAGGAAGCATTAATGCAGACTCTGCATAGTGTAGCTAGAACAAATGTGCTTCTTAAGTTCCATGACAATAACATAGATGGAAAATGTTCCCACCCAAAGGGTAAAAAGGAAAAGGGTTACTGCAACCTTATCAGAGCTCAAAGATATATCACCCAGTGAGAAGTTTGATCAGGGGAACAAGCCACTGTGGGAATCACAGAGCCCTATCAGGAGGCAGGTCAGGGAGAAATATCCCAAACTCTCTTCGGCTGCCTTCTGATGTCTGCCTGGGTCTCCCATTAATCCAGCAGACAAGAAACCAGGAGTTCAGTTTTCCAGGTAAGGTAGGCCACAAGGATCGCTTCCCAGGGGTGCAAGGAGAGCAAAGAGAAGAAAGGATTACGTTGGCCAAAGAGAATTAGCAGCATTTATGTCTGTATTCCCTTTCTTTCACTATCACTATCACTATCTTCCTGTTCATCATCTATTTGCTAGAGCGGGCACCAGTAATATCTCCATATGTCCTGTCTCATGCTAGTAGAACCCAAAGGCATCCGCTTGCTCCAGGAACATAAAGAGCCGCAGAAACCATTATATTAGGTCATAGGAATGACCTAATATAAATGTTACTGGTATTTGGCATATCAAATACGACACGAGCAGCTTGCCAGGCTTGCCGTGCGGGTGGCATACTCTTGTAGTCACCTCTAAATAAAACATTTATTGATGAACCGGCGCGGCTGCTAGCCGCCGCGCGAGCCAGGCTATGATAGTCTGGTCTTCTGGGTGGAGTTGTGACGAGAGGGAAGTCGGATGTGGAAAACGGCGGCCCCCATGGAGTCGGGGAAGGGTGTCGTCTGGTTTGTTGTGAGGCTCTGCTGGGGTGGCAGGCCAGGGCTAGAACCTGCCATGCCTCCCGGGTGCCTCATGAGCGGCTGGGCACAGGGAGAGCAAGCAGCAGCTCTGCCCCATGTCTGAGAGTCTCTGGTTCAGATTGAAAAAGAAAACGCTGCAGGGGGTACCTGGGCCAGATTGAAAAAGAAAAACTGCTGCAGGGTGGGTGTCAATGATCTGGCTGTGATAGGCATGGCAGGTTCTAGCCCTGGCCTGCCACCCCAGCAGAGCCTCACAACAAGCCAGACAACCACCCCCCCGACTCCATGGGGGCCGCCGTTTTCCACATCCGGACTTCTTTCTCACCACAACTCCACCCAGCAGACCAGACTATCACAGCCCGGATCATCGACACCCACCCTGCAGCAGTTTTATTTTTTCAATCCGGCCCAGGTATGCTGAACCAGAGACTCTCAGACATGGGGCAGGCTGTTACTTGCTCTCCCTGGCCCAGCCACCAGAGGCGCCGGAGGCATGGCGGATCCTAGCCCTGGCCTGCCACCCCAGCAGAGCCTCACAACAAGCCAGACAACACCCCACCCATGGGGCCGCCGTTCCACACCGGACTTCCCTCCCCCCACAACCCACCCAGCAGACCAGACTATCACAGCCCGGTCTCGACACCCCCACTGTTTTTCATCCGCCAGGTATGCTGACCCAGAGACTCAGACATGGGGCAGAGCTGTTACTTGCTCTCCCTGTGCCCAGCCACTCATGAGGCACCGGGAGGCATGGCGGGTTCTAGCCCTGGCCTGCCACCCCAGCAGTGCCTCACAACAAGCCAGATAACACCCCCGACTCCATGGGGGCCACCGTTTTCCACATCCGGACTTCTTTTTCATCACAACTCCACCCAGCAGACCAGACTATCCCTTTCTTTATCAAGGAGGAAAAGACAATTAAGAATTTCATTTAACAGTTCCTATGGGAATATGGTACAAATGTGAACACAATCTGCTAAATGTATTTTATGGCAGAGAAAAGTGGGAATTACTGGTCCATGAGACTGACTCCCAAGGTACAAATGGAGGTAACATTTTCCTCAGATATATCTCATCTGATTTCATTGAGCATAACTTGGGTCTATTTATAAATACATTTGGTAGGCAAATTCATGATAATATTTACATATCTCTTTAGAAGAGGTCTCCAGGGAGTGTATGCTCTGCTTGTGATTCTTCCTTTGCCTCTTTATACACCTGTTATCTAGAGCTTGCATGATGTTGAATGATGAATAGATGGAAAGTGACGTTTGGAGTTACCGAGAGCACTGACATGGATTCATTAGACCCACATCTGACTCAAAGAGAATGATGGTGACCCTGTTGATGATATAAAATTCTTTTTTAAAATAAATTGTCTCAAAATTCAGACCAGATAACAGGGTAGATGTGTGTACCTTGATAGTAAAGTATATGTGTGCTTTGGTTGTGTAAGGGTTGTTGGTGGGGAATATAAGACAGAGTACATTCAGTTTGCCATGGAATGGAAATAACCATGAACTGAAGCAAATTCTGGTGCTAGGAACTATGGAGTTTGAAGTTGGTGGTCTTGTACTGGTATAGGGGAAGGGAGAACACTCTTATTTTTGCTGAAACAATTTAGAGCCCATAACCCAAACATCTCCATCACTTCATCACTTGACATACTGTTAGTCTTTGATTTGCTCAAGTGGGCACCAGTAACATTTCCATTTGACCCTATCACATGCCAGCATAGCCCAATGACTTTGCTTGCTTCAGGAATACGAAGAGCATCAAACCTTTCATTCAGGGTCTTGATGAAGAAGTCTGACCATCTTGTAGGTAGGCGGCCACGTGATCTTTTGATGTCCTGAGGGATCCAGTCAGTAACGGATCTATTCCAGTGGTTGTTGTCTCTAAATCGCATTATATGTCCAGCCCATCTGATTTTCGATGCCTTGGCAAACGAGACAGTCCCTCTAGATATTTGACAGAGGTCGGAACTTCAGATTCCTTTTCTCACTTGAGTGAGGCGTGATATTCCAAGCATAGTTCTTTTGTTTCCTCTTTGGGAGACCCAAATAGCCTTCTCATTCTGCTTTCATAAGGCCCAGGTCTCTGAGGCATATGATAATGCAGGGAGAATGGTGGAGTCAAAGAGATGTGCCCTGAGCCAGAGGTTCTTTGTCCTTTTAGCTCTTCTTTGATGCACTTGAAGGCATTCCATGCTGCTCTCTTCCTCCTGCACAGCTGAGGTTTTAGGTCGTTCATCATGTTGGGTTCTCGACCTAGATACACATAACTGCTGCATTCAGAGATTTTTTTCCACGGGGAGTGAATGGGGCCTCTGGAACTAGTTCATTTTCCATGAACATTGTTTTGTTGAGATTCAGCTATAGACCTATCTTTCCACATTCTCGATCGAAGTCAGCCAGCATTTGTGCTGCTTGGCTACTGCTTGGTGTTATTAGAACGATGTCATCAGCGAAGCAGAGGTGGTGTAGTTGCCGACCGTCTATCTTCACTCCCATTCCTTCCCATTCTAATTGTCACATGACATTCTTGAGGGTGGTGCTGAAGAGTTTTGGTGAAATGGTATCACCCTGCCAAACCCCTCTTTTGACATCAATGATCACTTCCTTGTAGAATGGTGATGAATCCATAATACAGCTCATGAAGGATCTTGATGTATTGGGTTTGAAAGCCTTTTTGGCTCGGGCTTCGATGACTGCTTCAGTCTCCACAGAATCAAAGGCTTTCTTTAAATCAATGAACGTGAGACAGAGCGGCATCTTGTACTCCCTACAAACCTCAATGAGCTTGGTTACTGTGTGGATATGGTTGATTGTGCTGAATCCTTTTTTGGAAGCCAGCTTGCTCGCATGGTTGTCCTTCATCTAATTTTCTGCCAATCCTGTTCAGGATGACTTGGGTGAACAGCTTGTAGATGATGGACAACAGGCAGATGGGGCGATAGTTGCCAATGTTGTGATTGTCTTCCTTCTTGAACAGTAGAACTTTCTTGCTGGTTTTCCATTGGGAGGGCACCTTGCATTCAGACAGGTAGCATGTGAAGAGCCGAGCCAGTGTATCGATGAGTACTGAAGGCAGATTCTTCAGGTTCACATCTCCATAAAAGTTGAAAATATAAAATGTTGAAAATCTGGAATATATGGTGAATCTTAAACTCTCTTGCACTTACCTAAATATTAAGATTCATCAGACAAACTGCATTGCCTCTTTTTCTCCATGTTCTTGGAAAAGACTCTTAGTCATTTTGGTTGACATTTTGAGGATGCCACAACCTGACTTTAAAAGAGGGAATAGGGGCAGAGTGATAGTCCAGTGGGTAGGGTGTTTGCCTTGCATGTGGCCAGCCCATGCTGGCCCGGGTTCGATCCCCGGCATCCCATATGGTCCCCAAGCACCGCCGGGAGTAATTCCTGAGTGCAGAGCCAGGAGAAACCCCTGAGCATTGCCGGGTGTGACCCCAAAAAGCTAAATAAATAAATAAACAAATAAATAAATAGATAAATAAATAAATAAATAAATAAATAAATAAAAAGAGGGGAATAAACTCTTCAGGTTACTGTTTGTGCTAACCTCACAAGGCCACAGCTTCTGATGAGTGCCTTGATGAAGGAAGAGCAGGCCGTGCACCTCTCCTAAGACTGACAGGCATCTCAAAAAAGGAAAAGCATCTGAAGATGCTTAGCATTATGGGGCCCCTGATCAGGAAAGCCTGTCAAGAGGCCAGGTAGCAGGCAGGGCCATGGTCTGGGGGCAGGATCTCTCAGGAGTGAGTACAATGGGCACTATGGCTGTGGCTGTGAGGCTCTGTGGTGCTCTCCTCCCAGGGTGGCAGTGAGGGGCCAGATCTCCTGGTGGGGGAAGAAGCTGCCCTTCTGCTCTCCCACCGGGTCACACAGACAAGCTAACCTAGTCTTAAAAAGGAGGAGCTGCACTGTGAAGCCATCAGCAGTGTTCAGTTCTCTAAGCTTAACAGATTCTCCAGAAGGGTCTTCCTTCTTCTCTGAACTAGATGTCACAGGTGTCACTGGACCAAACAGGAAGTGTCTGGGTTGTTTGCTAAAGTCTCGTCTGTGGCTGTACCTAGGAGCAAACCAAGAGCCACACTCCATATGAGAGATAGTAGAACAAACTGAAGGGCAAGTTCAGTTTCACCCCAACTTTCAAGTCTGCAAGTACAGGGTCACCCCAATTCACAACCAGCTAACATCCACTAGGGGGTGCAGGACTCCACTCTAGCATGGATCCCACCCCCACTGACCTGCACCAGCCAGAGCCCTGAGAACAGCTTGCCTACCATCCTCTGCTCTTGCACAGATGGTGGACTAGTAGCTCTGCCAGAAGGGAAGTCTGGTGGGCGAAGCTGCCCTATTCTGAAGAACTAAAGGTCATATGAAAAGGACGGTGAATGCCCTTGGGAGGAGTAATCTGTGTGTTTCCACGGTCAAAAAGATGGAGTATTTCTTAAAATGTCCACGAAGAGGCAGGCTAAGCCACGGGGAGTAGTAAACCTGGGTGCAGTTCCTAAGAAATGGGGGTGAGATGTTTGTAAGGGCTCTGACTCTTACAAGGTTGTTCACCATTTCCACCCTCCGTGCCACATTTTGCTTTCAGAGTCAACATAGTGCCTGGCACAGGATTGAGGGTACAGAAACAGACCCACAGTGAACAATCAGTGCACGCATGACAGTTCCGAACTTATAATATTTAATAACAATGCAAAATGGTCTTTAGGATGATCTGTTGCTTATGGAAAGATCAGATTCCTAACACCTGTGTTACTCTATGAGCACTATCATTTTCCGGCCATTTATACATAGTGATTTGACAAGCAGAAATAACAAGGTTTTTTTTTTTGTTTGTTTTTTGTTTTTTTTGGGTCACACGGGCAATGCTCAGGGGTTTCTCCTGGCTCTAGACTCAGGAATTACTCCTGGCGGTGCTCAGGGGACCATATGGGATGCGGGGGATCGAACCCGGGCCGGCATGGGCCGGCCACGTGCAAGACAAATGCCCTACCCGCTGGGCTATCGCTCCGGCCCATAAATAACAAGGTTTCTAGAAAAAACTGCAGGAGATATCTTATGACCTTAGGGAGGAAAGGTTAAATTTTGGGGGTGGGGCTTTAAAAGGCTGTGATTTGTTGTACACAGGGTTTTCTTCTGAGTTGTGTCAGGGGTCACTCTTGGTCATGCTTAAGGGACCATAGTGGGGTGCTAGAGATTGAACGTGGATTGACTACATGCAAGACAAATACCGTATTGTCTACAAGCAAGACAAGTACTGCTGTACTATCTTTTTTTTCTTTTTGGGCCACACCCAGTGATGCTCAGGGGTTACTCCTGGTTCTGCACTCAGGGTTTGCTCCTGGAAGTTCCTGGGGAACCATATGGGATGCTGGGGATCAAACCTGGGTCAGCTGCATACAAGGCAAATGCCCTACCTGCTGTGCTATCACAATCCTCTGTACTATCTTTATGGCTCCAAGACTTTTTTTTAACTGCTTATGAAAAATGAAAACACTAAGCACCAAGGAAAAGATTGACAATTGGGACACATTAAAATTTAAAATGAAAATCAAATAGATTGGGAGAATACAGTTCCCTAATACATACACACATTTGAAATATATAAGATATATACTAAAATATCAGCAAGATGAATACAGGTGAGTAGAAAAACAGGCAGGAAGTCTTGAGTACATGCTTTGTGAGTAAATTCAAATGACAACAAACCCAGTAAGACATTCACAGGTTATGGGGTCTATTGCAGGTGTGCTGGGTAGCAAGCTGGCAATGAAAAAATTCCCAAAGCCTTAGTGGAGCAGAGATTGTGTTCTCAGACTGGGGGTGACTTCTCTACTGTTTTTATTTTTTACCTTGGTGGAAAACGATAACAATGCAAATGGTGCAGCCAGGCTGTGAAAGAAAGCCCTCCAGAAGCCAGGATACATTGATATCTGTGAAAGCAGACATAGGAGGCCCCCGCCAGAGTTCAGAGGATGCCCTCACTGTAGTTTGTATCTTATCTTTTGGTTTTCCCCCCAGCACCCAAACCATCCCTCCATCCCTCTATGGCAGCAAAGGATTCCCAGAATGTGGCACAGGTCTGACTCCTGTGAGCCAAGAGCAGTGTAGAAGCCCCTGCTGATTTTAATTCCCTCTCTGCTGCTGGAGCCATGTCTGTGAGGGACACACCTTGTCTTACGTGTCCCAGCAGACAGAGCTAGTGGTGGAAAGTGCAGCAGAAGGGAGAAGCTAATGCTGCAAGTTTTGTATCAAGGCCAGGAAGGGACCCCAAAGAAACCTCAGAGGGAGGAAACTAGACAATCAGCTCCAGGAAATTATCTGAACTTCTGGACTCAATTCCAGGAGCACACAAGAGACTGTCCCTACACAGCAGCATCATGTAAGCTAGTCTGTGTGGCTAAACATTTCCTATTCCAGACTGGCTGGCAGATGATAGAGTGGGGAAATATGAAAGGCACCACAAAGGCCTCATATGCAGAACTGACATTGGAACTGTCATCTGAGTTACTTTTTGGGGTCCTTAATTTCTGGCCCTTGTGTTAGGCAAAACCTTGTAACCTTGGGTTAGGAAAAAGCGATTTCTTAGATATGGCACCAAAGCATAGCCTATAAAGGAAAGAAGAGAAGGTGACTTGGGCAGCCTCAAAAGTAAAAGCTCTTGTTTCATAAAGGATACCATTAGAGCTTCAGAAAGACAAACCATAAAGTGGTAGAAAATACATAATCCCATATCCAAAATATGATGTATACAGAATACACAGAGAACCATCAGAATTCGACAGTAGGTGAAAAGGCTAATCAAAAATGAAGAAAATATTTTAATAGACACTTAACTAAGGAGGATGTTTGGAAAAACAAGCACATGAAAAGATATTCAACCCATCACCATATATATATATATATATATATATATATATATATATATATATATATCACCTTATAGTCAAACAACAAAAAGCCTAATATCATGACGTGTTGAGGAGGAGGCTGAGCAGCTGGAAGTCACCCGCGTTGTTGGTAGTAATGAGAATGGTAAGCCTGTGTCTTAGATTGAGAACCAGTCTATTTCCCTCTCCCCCTTTTTTTTCAAAAAATCATCCACCATCACGAACCTAGAAAATCGAACAGCACTTTTTCTGTTCCTTTCCCCCCTAGAAATAGCAGCTCATGTCTGAAAAATAGTCTGTTGTCCGTGAGGAATGTGCCTCGTGTATGAGGACACACGTTTGTGAGGGACTCATCTTGTCTGTGAGGGTCATGTCTTGCCTATGTGGGGTGCTCCTTGTCTGAGAAGGATGCTTCTTTTCCATAAGAGATGTGCCTTTTCTGTGAGAGATGTACCTTCTCTGTGAGAAACATGCCTTCTCTGTGAGAAACATACCTTCTCTGTGAGAGAGACACCTTAACTAGGTGTAAGGGCTGAATGTGATCATGAGGAACACACTGACTTATCTGTAAGAGATGCAGTTTATCTTGTCTGTGAAGGACGTACTTTATTTTTGATGGTGCACTTTTTCTGTGAGGGACATGCTTGTCTATGAGAGCTTCACCTTTTCTGTGCAGGATTTGCTTGTCTGTGAGGGACATTCCTTGTACATGAGAAATGCATCTTGTCTTGACATTCCTTGTACATGAGAAACGCATCCCATCTTGTGAGGGATATACCTTGTCTGTGAGAGACACCTTGTCTGTGAAGGACATGCTTTGTCTTTAACCTTAGGGTTGAAGTAATGAATGAGGCAATGGAGCCAAAGGGCTTTGTGGTTGCGTAGTGGGAAGTCACGGTCTCCCATACGTGTTCCTCAGGTAGTTCAGTTTGGGGGCTGGGTGCTTAAAGTGTCTCATTCCTGCGTTTCCCTTCTTCAAAAGGTTGCCCTTATTTTATTTTTCCAAACGTTTTTGTTTCACAATTTATGCTTTTTTGTCATAGTTCTTCATGTTTTCATCTTTACAGAGTCAATAATGATGAATTTCTTGCAGTCAATAAAAATATTAGGTTTAACCATGAATCAGAGAGTCATGATCTTGCCAACCTCTTATGAACCTTCCCAGAAAAGAGTAAATCAAAAATTCTTTCACAGAAAATGAAAGCAGATTGTCAATCACAGCTGACTGGCTGCTATGATTATCCAGCGTCCAGAGCAGGACTTTACAGAGATAAAAACAAGGTGGTTAATTTCAGAGTCTCCCTTGGGTGTCCTTAGTTAGCTCTTCCCACTGCACCAATTCATAAAGCCCGACAAAGGGAGCTTCAGGGACCGACTGTTGAGACTAAAGCATAGATGTTCCGGCTCAATGCCTCTGCACTGCTTGCTCAGTCAAAACTTTGACTGGGACAAGCACATCTTTGGAACCTTTTCACAAACAATAACTAGCCTTGCTTGCTTGAAACTTCTCAGCACAGAGGGCTCTGATCACCCATCCATCATAGATGGGCTCTATCTGCTATAAACAGCAGAGCCCTTAGTGCTTGGTACACTTCTAGGTTAGTGAAATTCTTCACCTGAGACTCCCAGGAGCCAGACTATCCAGCTGCTTGTCAGGCCTTAGCCCCCAGACCTACTGAATAGGTTCAATTTCTGGCCTTACTCACCTGTGGCCGACACTGCACTCTATCTGGAGTGCTTTAGAGTTGGGTCTAGAAAGTATGGCTGTCCGTCTCCAGCCTTGGGTATCTCTGAGTGACAGAGAATTCTGGGTTAATTGTTCCTGGGCCCCTCAAGCCTCAAGTCCAGTGTGTGTTTCCTGTAGTTAGTTTTCAGTGGATCTGGTGTGGCTCATATTGACCTTGGAGGGAGGGGATGATTCCCCAGTCCTATCTTTTCCTGTATGAAGCAGGAATGTCCTGTCGGGTCAGAGGCGCAGAGATGAGACACCAGGAACACGACGGATTTCCATTAATATTTTTAATAATCACCAGCCGGAGGGGTAGCAGTTCTCATCTTGGTGGCTAACTGACTGAAGCTGATTGACTGCAGCTAACTGACCAGAGCTCACTGGCGTGAGCTCACTGACTTGAACTAACTCATTTGACTGACCGAACTGACTGACCACCTCCACACAGACCCCAACTCCCTTATTCCTGGTCTCAAAGGGCAATACAGCTTAAAGTTTGCATGGTTTACATTACAAAGACAGTTCACATTCATTGAATAGGACTTAGGAATAATAGGAAGGAGACAACCAGGAACCAAAAACCTGCAGGGGGTGCTATCTAGATAAGATGAGATGAACAAAAGAACGCATTACAGTTGCTAATGCAGCCTTCTGGACTAGCCCATGATGGCAAGGACGTGTCAGACAGAAGAACAAGAAAAACCTGTTTTTTGCCTAACTTTAAGCCTCTTCCATTAGATTCCATCTTGGGCTAGTTATAGCCAACAGGGAAATGTGCAGAGAAATGACCTAGGATAGCCTTGTCTGGGTACCTGCAGCTTGATTAACAGTCTCACTAGGGAATTCTACATACTAACTCTATTGGGAGACAGTCTGCCAGAAGTCCCTGTGTATCTGTTAACAGGCAGTATCCATCAGACCTTCCTTCGCATATCCTTAGATCTACCTTCTGGCAACACCTGTGAATGTCTCAGTTCTCATCTCTCAGCTGGGAGTCCTCTCCAGCATGTGAAGGACATTCCCAAGGAAGATTTCAGGATTTCTCCACACCCTGTGTCACAGAGGAATGTCCCCATGCCCAAATCTACCAATGACACTGTTTGCCCCCCTCCCATCTGGTTTAGACTCCATTTTCCTCCTGCCACCTAAGGATAACCCTGAAAAGAGAAGCCTACATACCACTTACCCTGAGCTCTGAATTCTAGTCACACCCTCCGTTGGTAATTGCTATCTCAGACAAAGTCCAGTGCACCAATAAGTTATATTTATCAAATACAGAATAAATCACTGCCCTTACTAGTTGGGTGTATTGGCTTTTACCTGGACTATTGCATCAGTCACCTGGCTGGTCTTTGTACCCTCCATTTTTAAACATAGCTTGTTACCCTATTATAGAGAAAAAAGTCACCCCCAACCCAGTGTGCAGTGATGACCTTTCTCTCTACCTTCACATCACTCTGCTTAGTCACGGAAGTGTCTTATGCAAACTCACCAAACAGATCCTGTCTCAGGACCCTTGCACATGTTGAAAGGTTGGAAATGCTTCACATGAGGCCAAAGAACACATTCCTCTGTTCTCCTCATGACTCTACCTAGGTCTTTGTGAACCTCACTGATAAATTAAAACCCCTCTGCTCCGTCCTGTCCACCTTTGTTTGCTCAGACCTGTCATGTTCTTTTATAAATACCAATTTACTTGTGCATTGTTTGTCATCCCTCACAAAAAGGTAACTCTTTAAACAGGTTATGAAACCTGCTCCTTGGTGTCATTATTTAACCAAATGGGTTAAGAGGATATACTTTCAAGTCACTTCCCAAAGTGACTTGAGAGAGGACCAGAGAGAGGACCAGAGAGATAGGACAGTGGGTCAGGTGCTTGTCTTGTACACAGCTGCCATAGATTCAATCCCTGGAACCCAAATAGTTCTCAAGCCCACCTTACTCTAAGTGCAGAGCCAGGAGTGTGAGCCGAGCAATGCCAAAACAAACAAAAATAGAGTGCCTATTAGAGAATAGGCTGGTAGTAGGTAAAGAAAAGCATGGGAAAGAAATGTCATTACCCAACAGAAGGCATCCATTCTGCCATCATGACTTTTTATGTTTTTATTATACCACCGTGAGATATACAATTAAAAGATGTTCATGTTTGGGTTTCAGTCATACAGTGTTCCAGCACCCATCCCTCCATCAGAGCCCATTTCCCACCACCAATGTCCCCAATCCCTCTCCCTCCCCAGTCTGCCTCTATGGCAGGCACTTTTGCCTCTCTTTTCTCTCTCTCTCTCTCTCTCTTTCTCTCTCTTCCTTCTTTTACACATTTTGGCTTGCAATACATACATTTAGAGGTTATGTATATCCCTTTGTTTACATTCAATGCTCAGTTATAGGTTGGATTTATCATTTCTAATAATTGTTAGCACATTGTTCCCTTCTCTGTCTTACCTAACCTCTGACTCCCATACATTTGTGGTAGCTTTCACCCACTGACAAGACCTCCTGATCCATGTTTTGCCTGGCCTTGGATATTGGTATCATACTATTTTTTTATATCCCTCAAATAAATGCAGTCATTCTGTATCTCTCCTTTTCCCTCTGGTTAATTTAACTCAGCATGATCCTTTCCATGTCTATCCATTTATAGGCAAATTTCATAACTTGGTTTTTCTTAACGGCTGCATAGTTTTCCATTGTGTAAATGTACCACAGTTTCTTTATCCAGTCATCAGTTCTCGGGAACTTGGTTGTTTTCAGATTCTGGTTATTGTGAATAGTGCTACTACATCATGTTTATTAACAGAAGATTCCAGGTTTCCCTGCCTCTGCCCCTTTTGACGTCTAAAGGTGGAAAGACTTTCCCCTCTCCCTACTTGTGCAGAGGGAGATCTCCCCAGGATAGCAGCACACACACAGGACACTGAGGCGGCTAACAGGCATGGAGGCAATAGGACAATAGACTCCAAACCTGGAGAGTAGGGAGGGACTGTGTACAAGCCCCAATGGATTTCAGAACATTCATTTACAAACTATTCCCCAAATGAGGTATGTACACATCACCTCTGCATTGATGTTCAGAGAAGATCGTATCAAAGCAAAACAGAAGCAAGTGTTTGGCCCACACAAGGAGCCAGAGGCATGAAAGGCCATGCAAACTGCTAGTGCCAGTGGACACATGCACAACCTGTGATGTAATGCATTGTGTAACTCCGTGTGGAGCTAGGTCTGTGATTGACTGGACAGCACCCAGAATAGTAGTGGGCTGTATGTAGACATGTTACTTATTTTATTTCCACTAGTGTGTGTCAAGTACAGATCACTTAGCAACAGAAATCTTTATTTTTGCATTCTGGGTATTGTCTCCCTGGAGCTGATTAAACAGCATGGACAGGTCAGGCTCCCTTCCCACACATGGGGACTAACTTCTAACTATTCAGCAAAAGCATATAAAAAGAAGTTGAAATGTGACCAGAGTCAGGTTTCTGGGAGGAAAGATTTCACTCTGGGTCTTTTGGAATTCTTCTGCTGTCTTCTAAACCCCCTCTCAGGAGAGAAGCATGACAGAATCTGATGAATTGGGCTTCTCTTGGGCAAGAGGTGTGGAGTGCAAGCTTGGCTTGCACCAGCTTGTCGGCAATATAACTGAGTTTTAGGGGGGGTCCTTGCTGAAAGGTGTTTAGGAGTGCATTAGATTTCCAGAGGTGTCTCTAAAGCAGTGCTCAGATTCTCTTCTCCTATTGAGACTTGACCCGACAGCAGAGCACCCAGATTCCACACAAGACTTCAGTCTGAACTTGCAAGTCACTTCTGTCAGTCACTTCCACTCTGAGTGTCCGTATCCACAATGTGTTACTGTGTGAGTGATCATAACTTTATTCCTAATCTCACCCTGAATCTGGCATTACTGACATCATTGCAGTGGTAATGGAAATTAAGTCTCACTTACCTCTAGACTGCCTCTACTTTTCTCCCCATGGCCTGCTCTGGTGCTACTCTGTTAAGACTCGTTGTTGGAAGACTCTACTTTCATCTCACATGAGTGCTTCTAAGTGCTATGGAAAAACATGCTCCCCCCCCCCTCATATTCTAACATGCCACAAATTCAGTGGAAATGTTTGACACTCTCTGGCCTGTCACAAACCTTCAAATCATACTGTTGGTCCCCACAGATGAGGCCAGGTCTAGACTATTATTGGCACTCAGAGTATACTTTATTTCTCAGGGAATTCTGATTACTCAAAAGGACTTTTACACATCCTCTAAAATTGTACTGCAGCTAAAATGCCATAATAGCACCTTGGAATATTAAGCACAGTGGAAAGGACATCTATTAAAATGAAGACAGACCTTTCAGGAAGCCTTGATATGTAGAAAGGAGACAACAAGAAGATCGTGTCTTTCCCTGCCACTCCCCACAGCCCTTTAATTGACTCAGGTCACTGTTCTTCAACCTTTCTAACACCTGTAGACCAGTTTATGCCTGCACACAGGATCACTACTAGGCAATATAATGGTTTTCAGTGTTTTTATAGCTGAGAACAGGCACTGGACCGGTGGTTGGAGATCTCTGACCTAGGTCAATAAGACTCTTGCAGAGAATGAGATACCCACATTGATATCATCCCCTTAAACAGGACAGGGTCCAAGCCTGTGTGAGAATGCTAGAGGGACAACAACATGGAGGTGAAAAGCCCTGGGCATCAAGGCCAACAAACATGGCAGACTTAGACACAAAGGAAGGGTTGTGGCTTTTATGAACCTATAGACAGAATTGTGTCCCTCTACAGAGCAATAATAGAGGCTTATTTGGAGGTGACTTGAGGAATGAGGAGAAGTTGAACAGAAGGAAGTTGAACTGAGAGTCCAATGAGTTCTTGGTACAGAGAGAACAAGCTTGTGAGTTGGTAAGGTAGGGCAGCTGGAGTCTGGAGCAGCTGTAAGACTTCTCTGGGCTCCTGGAATGCCCAGGGGAGATCTGAAGGCATCTCACATCAATGGAAGCAGGGATAAAGGAACAGAAGTCATTGTGTTTGCCAGCAGTTTGCCATAGAGGAACTTGGGGTGTAGCTCAGAACAGGAGGTGCTGACTGTGGGGGCTGCTGGGCTCACCACTGTGCAGTCAAGTTGCTTCTGGTTTCTTCAGTTTAGCATTTGCCATCTACATATCCAACTCAACAGATCAGTGGCTTGATTGAGTCACAGGAGCAGGCTGTCAGGATGGGTAGGCTGTTCACTTTGCATGCTTTACTGAGCAAATGTTTCCCTTTGAGATGCCCCAGAAAGCAATCTGCAGGCCTGGGTGGCCCTGCCCTGTTTCTCGCTCTGCAGTCAGCAGCTGCTGCATCTGTTAGGTTGAGTGAGTGATGGATGGGTTGAGTCTGCCTCCTGGGAGAGGGGAAGGGGGAAGAAGAGGGAGGCAAGAGAGAGGACAGGGAGGCAGCAGCAGCTTGACAAACTAGAACATGGAAATAAATAAAATAAAACCCAAGAAGGAAGAAAAGCCACAATGTTCAGGTCACTGGGCTGTTTCTTAAATTCAAGTGATTTGCAAATGTAGACTCAGGATGAACCAACCCCACACTTGCCATGAGCCCAGCTGCTGGCTTTTCTGATCATTGTATGTGTGGGCCTAGTATGCAATGCGTCATCTTCAGCTCCAGTATGCATATTCTGAGCTGAAGTGAGGGACCAGACTCCTACTGAGTCTCTCTGAAGCTGTAAACTTTGCTTCTGTTATTGACTTCTCTGGAAATGAAGTGTTTTTTGTGGGAGCTACTAACAGTGCTAAAGGCCTGCTGAGTTAAAGGCCGAGCAGCAGTGGCCATCCTCCTCCAGGGTCATGGACCTAGAGCTCTTCTGAGCCTAAGCTCAGAACAGCCTCTGCTGTCCAGGCTTACTTGGTGAACTGACAGTGAGTGATAGACATCAAGAACAATCAAGGAATGTCCTTCACTGAGCTGTGCTATCACTGTATCACTGTCACTGTCTTCCTGTTCATCATCGATTTGCTCGAGCGGGCACCAGTAACATCTCCATATGTCCTGTCTCATGCTAGTAGAGCCCAACGGCACCTGCTTGCTCCAGGAACATAAAGAGCCTCAAACCATTCCATCAGGTCATGGGAATGAGGTATATAATAGTTACTGGTATTTGGCATATCAAATATGACACAGGTAGCTTGCCAGTCTCTGCCGTGCAGGTGCCATACTATTGTAGTCACCTCTAAATCCAGCATTTATTGATGAACCGCGCACCAGCCAGGCTGTGATAGGCTGGTGTGCTGGGTGGAGTTCTGACAAGAGGGAAGTCCGGATGTGGAAAATGGAGGCCCTCATGGAGTGGGGAGTCGTCTGGCTTGTTGCGAGGCTCTGCTGGGGTGGCGGGCCAGGGCTAGATGCCTCCATCCCTCCTGGGCGCCTCGTGAGTGGCTGGGCACAGGGAGAGCCAGTAGCAGCTCTGCCCCATGTCCGAGAGTCTCTGGATCAGCATACCTGGGCGGATTTAAAAAAAGACTGCTGCAGGGTGGATCTTGATGAGCAGGGCTGTGATAGGCTGGTCTCAAGTCATTCCCCTTACTGGGGAGCTGTGCTATGGAGAAAGAAAAGCATGGTCAGGACAGAGACTGGGGAGTAGGTGACTGGTAAGCACAGCCTACTTGGGAAGTAATGGGGCAGAAATAGAGGGGGTAGACTGAGCATTCGGAGAACTGTGGTCATGGCATTCTGGGAAGAAGTAACAGCAAGGATAAGGTTCTGGGAACAACTTAGCACATGTTCAGGTCAACCAGAAAGTCTGGTAAGAACAAAGGCTGGTGGGAAAGGACAGGCCTTCACTCTCCCTATGGTGAGCAGCACTGTGGCTTAAACAGCAGATATTCTGGGTGGATTCGAGGTTTCAGAGGTACTGGCTATGGATTTGGTGGGTGTGAGGGGAAGAAGAATGAGAAGAGTGGCAGGTGTGTTATCTCGAGGACCCATCCGTGAGTGTGTATGGGAGGCAAGGGCCACTCTGATCAGCCCAGAGGTCACTAGGTGTATACATGGATGGCAGTGGGAAGGAAGGAGGGTACTCAAGAGTGACACTAACATGCATGTTTGTGGAGGCCTGAGGCACCATGACTTTTAATCCTTATACTATCCAGGTGTGAATTTGGACTAGCCCCTCTGCCTCAGTTTCCATGTTTGTAAAACGATGATGTTGGAGCAGGTTATATCCCTGGCCTTCTTCTCCACCCAGGCAGTAACCTTTCTTGACAGTGAGGGAACATGTTTCTTAGGAGCAGCATAAGAAACATCTTCTAAGGGGCCCAGCATGACAGGGGCCATGGAGAGAAGGAACACTATGGAGATCCACTACTTTTTGTTTGCCACCTACCCCACCAAGGAACCTTGTTTTCTGATCAAAGAGCAGGATAGCGGCACCCCCGTCCCCATTGGGCAGAGTCCAGGCAGGAGAAGAGCCCATGTGATAAGACATCCCCACCTTGCCTGACCATCTCTAAATCCCAGTGGAGGGATGATCAGCTCCCTGTGCTCTTTGGCACGCCCCTTCTTCCAGTGCTCTATGGCCATGTCCCAGTAAGGCTGGCAGAGACCTCCAGGACCAGCCTGGGGGTGTATCCCTATTAATGCACCAGTGCTTGCTGTTTTGACCTCTTCCACACCTCCCCTGCAGAGAACTGGGAGGATATCCACAGCCTCTGGAGGCTTCTCTGCCTGAGGAGGCTCCATTGTAGTCCTGACTCTGGTTTCCCCTTGCCTTACACTGGGGATAGATACCTTGAGTCTCTCCTCACATCTACTTCTTTATATCTTGCCTCTAAACCAGTCCTCAACAGAGAGGAAGAAT
>JAJIBD010005255.1:97500-100499 GCA_021461705.1 Cryptotis parvus
GAATACGGTATGACTGAAACCCAAATATGAACACTTTTATAACTGTATATCTCACAGTGGTATAATAAAATATTTTTTAAAAATTTCACTCCCAGCACAAGCTAAGCAAGCTTCCTGGTTTCTGCACAAATTACCCACCAAATTATCATCAGTATTGATCTAAATTTTACCAATTTGATTATAAAGTGATATTCTATTGTAGTTTTTTCTGTTTTACGTTTCTCTAATTTTTCAGGAACCTGAAATTTCCTAAATAAATTTGTAATTTGACTTACCTTGCTCTGAATTGTTTTTCATAACTTTGTTCACTTCTTTTGGTTTGTTTGTTTTCGGGCATGCTCAGGCTTTATTACTGACCTGCACTCGGGGATTACTCCTGTTGGTGCTAAGGAGATCATATGTGATGTGGGGGATCACTTTGAAGAGCTGCGTGCAAGGCAAGCATCCTGCCCACTGTACTATCTCTCTGGTACCCACTTTTGCCTAATTTTTTCTAATGACTCTCATAGCTAGTTTACTGAATGTCAGTTTTGGGGGTGACAAATATAACCTCTATCTCTACTTATCAGTTAGCTTTTGTATGTGTGATCACTGTTTAATAGATTCTCAATATTGATATTATTTGCTTTTCATTGAATTTTGGTCTCTTGCTTTAAAAATAACTCTTCTGGAATCTGCTTCCAGATAGAATGGAGTAATTGGGCTAAATATATATCAAGAAAAACCATAAAGCCTAGTAAAAAAACAAAATCATGTGAAGTTTTCAAGCACTGGAAAGTAGCCAAGACAGCTAAGTCTTAAGGATTCAAAAATTCAGAGAGAAGAACTGCATATTGAAGAAAGCCATCTCTTCAGTGAGGCTTTTACCTCTAGGGAAATCTCAATAAGGAGTATAAAGACAGAAAAGAAAATGTCTTTGAGCTTATGACATTCTCATGTGGATGAGTTTACAAAATAAAAATTGAGGGCTTCTAAGTCAGCACAAACTAAAAAAAAGTAGTACCTCATGGAATTGTATCTCAAGGCATTTTCAATTCCTAAATTATAAACACAAAGGACAAACTTACCTTTGCTAAGAGATAACAGGTTGGGAGCAGTTTTGGCAGCCTCACAGTGCTGGGAGACTGATTTGAGTCTAGGCTTCTGCAGAGGAAGGAAGTCCTGGAGAGCATCCTGGGCTTCCAGATGCAATCCCAGAGTAAGAGAAAAGTGGGGAGATGTCTGACCCAGCTTAGACCAGCTTCAGATATCAGCTGTGTGCTTTGTACCTGAAGGTATGCAGTTATGTGTTCTGTTAGTCACACATAATCAGGCATGGCAATAAATGGGTCAAAATGACCAAATCAATAGGAAACAAATACATGGAAACAGTCCCCAAACTGAACCAGATCAGAACTATGAAACATCATTCTAACACAATGATGATTATTTTGTGTGTATGTGTGAGCACATCGTAGAGTTGAAAACAAGTCTCAATCATACAAGGTATAATGATTCATATGTTCAAGGAGAGATATGAAATCGTAAAAAAAATATAGCAGAGCCTAGAATTTCATTTCTAAGAAAGACATATTGAAATTCTGGGTATAAAATATAATCATTAAAATTAATATACCAAAAAATTAATACTTAATACACACAGCAGATAATGGAATAAATGAAACTGGAAAAGTGAGAAATTAAGTCAAAGTAAGAGAACAATGATGAAAAATCTAGAAATACAATTACAGAACTGGTATCAGCTACATGGAGAATCTCAAGTACTGAGAATTAGGAAGAAGCAGTATCTGGAGAACAACTAACTGAAAAATTGGAATAAATGATAACAAAATATAGCAAAACAGAGCTCTCTGAAATGATAAACCCTCATCAGGATGAGTATAGATACACTCACACATTATATAGAACAGAGGGAAAACTAAATGCAAAAAAAAACATTTAAAAGCAGCCAGAGAAAAAAAATAAGTTACATTATCTTCAAAGAAGTAAAAGGACTGACAACTGACTTTTCAATAGAAATGATAAAAGAAGACAACAATGGAATCTGTAAAAGCCAGAAGAAAAGGCCTCTGAATATGAGCGTCAATACCCAGGATAAATGCCCTTCATCACTGAAGGTGAAATAAAGGCATTTTCAGTCAGCTGAAAAGTGAGAGATAACAGATCCAAATAAAATAAATTTTAAGAGAATCCTTCAGGCAGGAAAATAATGATCCAGATGGAAATATGAAGCTTCAGGAAGGAATGGAGAGAACTAGAAAGCATTAAAATTTGCATGAGGTGAAGAAAGTTGGAGTGCTTAAGGTGCTTGATAAAGTAACATACTGCATGATTTAAAATGTGCATAATTAAAAGCATGTTGATGAAAGTACAGAAAGGAAACCAAGGGCTAGGTTAAGGTGTCCTAGAGCCAAAGCTCTTCCTAGTTAGTCTGAGTAGTCAATTCAGGATAATCTCTTATAGGTAACTCCATGACACAAATCACAAACAACGTATAGTTATGGTTAAGTCCCAATATATCAGAAATTGCATTATCTTTCAATGAATTAAGTATTATTTAAACACTAGATATTTTCAGACTGACTGGAAACTAAGCAGTATACTAGTATGCAGTTTATGAGATACAGTTAAAGAGAAACATGCAGAAACATTGTAAATATAAAAGGCAAAACCATTTGTGCCAGAAAAACTAAACCAGAAGAGAAGCCAGAGACTTATCAAAGTATCATATTATCATATCAAAGTGGACTAGGAGACAAGAAGCTTCCTGGAGGTAAAAACTCAACCCGGAAGAAGAGGTGATGCATCTAAATTTTTGTGCACTACATGTGCGGTTTCCCAAAATTTATAAAATAAAAACTGACTGGACTAACAAGGATAAATTCACAGGTCCAAACATTAACACACTTACTGGTAACTGGTAGAACAGGTAGGCATTTGATCTATGAGGATTTTCACCTTTGAGCATCAATAGTTAAAACTGTGATTTAATTTATATA
>JAJIBD010005256.1:0-73977 GCA_021461705.1 Cryptotis parvus
GGCCAGGGCTAGAACCCTGTGAATAATGTGAATATTCACAATGTGAATATGCAGCATAAAAGTTCTCAGCAATGTTTTTTGTTCTAATTATGAATATAAAGAAAAACCATTTGACACACTATGTTCAATTACATCGGAAATGGCCTCAAAAGAGCTAGGAAGTTGCATTCAGAACCCCTTCATTTAGCTCCCAGGTCAGGACCTTTCCATTCCCATAATCATTCTAGGGGTACTGTAGCCTTATAAACCTCAAGGCCCTGAGAGACGCTGCCTAGGGCATGGACAGCCATATTCCCCAACCTGGAAATAACCTCAAAGATGAGTTCCATTACTTTTATCCTTTTTGGGGTTTTTACACCCCTGTGACTTACGCCTTACAGCCACACCAGCTGTACAATCTCTCTGACCCTTCCATTACTTCTATCTTCTTTAATATAAACTATATAAACTATGAAATTCTTGATTCATCATATTGGACAGCATCTTGGTGTATGTGTGTGTGTGTGTGTGAGAGAGAGAGAAGTAGAGAGAGTAGAGAGAGAAGAAAGATAGAGTTATTCATTTACTGTATCTACTGTTTAGGAATCTGAAAAATCTTGGTACAGCAGTAGTTGGTTTTTTCTGAACATAGTATTTTTTATTATGGTATGGACTATGTATTCCTTTTTTGCCTCAAACAGCACAGCCAGTCCATGCAACTGAAATAAAGATATCTGACCACATCCCAATAGGACTCTGCATTTGGGCTCAGATCAGTTCTATAAGATTATTAACATAGTAATTACGTTGCAGATAACAAGAGATAAAAATGGCCACGCTTTCAAGTTTTCCAGATGTAAATGCTTTGGGGTTCCTCCCGAAAGGCTTTGAAGTCCACGCCTAATGCTAGTATATATTCTCAAGCAGTATCTAATAATGCATTAAATAAATATCTGGTCACTGAAACTTGAAAGAATATTGATTGGCAGTAAACTATATGAGTATATATATACTCATATATACTCATATAGTATATGAGTATGGATATTATTACATCGGGAGTGAAATGAGCAAATGATGTATGTAATTCTACCTAAAATCCTCTTTAGTCCCTACTAAGCTGTTATTACTCAATAGTATATTAAAATATAATTTTGTATAGTTAGCAAACTACCCTTCTTTAGTACAGTGTATAGAGCTAGTAATAGAAAATATTTAGTGGAGGAATTAGAATTGCTATAATATTTGTTACTATAACATTTTAGCCAGATACTAGCATTCACGTATATAAATCCCTACATTTATACAATTTACATAATAGCAAACATATCAGATAGGAGTAAACGAGATATATAAATTTTGTTTAGATATTTTGCTTAAGGAATTTTGAAATTACAGTTCTGATTGATCATTGCAAATGCTATCAAATAGAAGAATTTCACATCTCTATAAGTAGATAGGCTTTTCTGTACTAGCCACCAAATTTTAAAACCATCACAGTATCAAAAACACACAAAATAACAAATAACCACTCTCTCATGTCATGCTGAGTGGGAAAAAAACTCAAGTCACTGCTCAAACTCTATTCCCTTTTTACCACTGGTGACTGCCATCTTTCAGCACAGAGTTCAAGAGGTAACTTTGAATTTTGTTGTGCTTTGATACTGTGGCATCCATGGCTTTTTACATTCTAAATATGAGTAAAAACCTTTGATAATTGTTCTTTACTTCCTGATTTTCTTTTCTTAGCATATTCATTTCAAGTTCTGTCCATATTATCATGAGATAAATACTTTTATCTTTTTATAGCTGAGCCATATACCATATTTCATATATAATTATTGATCTAACTATGGACATTGGTTCCACATTTTGGGCTGTGAGAATAAAGTAGCATTCTGAATACCTCATAGAGGGTTACAAATAGTCTTTGAAATTAGTGTCTTTATACCCTTTGGATAAATGCCTAGTTGTGGTACCATATGGTATTTCTATTTTTAGTTTTGTCAGAGAATCTCCATACTCATTTCCATAAAAACTGCACCAATTTTCATTGCCACCAATAGTGTGTCTGTTCCATTTTCTCCATGGTCTACCAACCCCATTTTTTCCTAACCATAACTGAACTTGAACATTTTTAGAGTGCCTGTTATCCATATACATGTATTATTTGGAGGAGGTCTTCTGCCCACTAAATTTTTATTTGTAATTGTTGTTGTGAAGTCACGTGAGTTCATTGCAAGTTTTTAATATTAACCCCTATTCTTCCTGCTCTTGGGTTGCCTTTTTGTTTTCATTACACCTTCTTGTACTGTATGAAATAACTTGATACTGTCTATCAATTTTTGCTTTTGTTCCCCCTGTCAATGGAGCTGAATATTCAAATATCACCTGAAGTTCAATTTTTAGTTACTTTATGTATGTGGTATTAGAAAAGGATAAAATTTTTCCTTCCTTTTCATCCTTCCATTCATCCAACCCTTCCTTTTTCTATCCTTCCATCCTTCCTTCCTTCCATCCTTCCTTCCCTTCCTTCTCCTTCCTCATTACTTCCTTCCTTCCTTGTATATGACTATCTTGTTTTCCTTATATTTTCTAGGATTTCCCTTCTCCATTATATGATCTCTGTTCATTTAGCCTCATAAGATGTGTTTAAAAGTATTTCTTCCTCTTTATTTGGCAATATTAGAAAATAGATTTATCTTTCATGGTTTAATAGAATTCACTAGATGGTCCTGGGTGTCTTCTGGGGACTTGATTAACTTTTTATTTCTATATTTGTATTGATCTGTTCAAACAATGTTATTACTGATCCATTCATGGAAAGTTGGATGCTTCTAAAACTTTGTCAATTCTTAGTAGATTTTTATACTACTAACAAATACTACTAATTTGTAGATATACAAATTTTGTTTAGATATTTTGCTTAAGAATTTTGAAATTACAGTTTCTGATTGATCATTGCAAATGCTATCAAAAAGAAGAATTTCACATCTCTATAAGTAGACAGGCTTTCTGTACTAGCCACCACAAATTTTAAAACCATTTATTATCTGATCACAGTACCCAAGTTTGTTTTCATGTAGATGTCCACAGTAGCCGGTTGATTTGTATGTCTCTTAACCCTCTATTCTTTTTTTTTTAAACTTTTCTTTCTTTTACTGTCTCTTGGTCTCTATTTGCTCTTTTCTAGTTTCTTTGTATGTGAGTTAGATTTTTCTTGGTTTATGTAGGCCTGTTCCTCTGTAAGTATCTCTTAAAATCATTTAGTTACATTCTATACAGGTATCGCCATTTTTCTTTTCATTTCTGTTGACCTATAGGTAATTTTTTAAATGTCTCTATTGATTTCTTCACTTAACTCCAAAGTTTTTGTAATCTTTTGTTGTCAACTTCATGTGTTTGGGTCTTTGCCAATTTACTTTTTGGTTGAATAGATGTTTTACTAGTCTGCTCCAGAGTTTAGTTTGGTGTGTTTTCATGAATACTCTATAGCTGTTTCAACAACTGAGACAGATTTTTGATTGCTGCTCTTAGCTCATTATATTTAGAATGAACAGATGATTCTTTCTCATCCTTTCTCCCCCCTAAATGCTGTTTCATTCTTGTTTTTGTATAGTGGTATACTGCATTTCGTTTAGCACTGGTATAGCAGTAGCAAACGCTATTGGTTATCGGAAAGGTCTTTAATTCCCAACATAGCTGAATTATTATTTTGTCATGATTATTTTTAGGGTAGAGTATTCCTGATAAGAGTTTTAATCTATGAATATCATTCCACTCTCCCTAGACTGTTTAAATATCTGCTGATAGACATGATGGTGGCCTAACCGGGGTTCTAAATTTATGGTACATATTTTGCACCTTAGAAGTCCTTTACATTTTTACTAGTCATTTCTTTATAATTTTACTATATCTGTCTCAGTGTATGTCCTTTGCATTTCAAAAAATGTGTGGTTTTACTCAGTTGTTTTGGCTTTTGTGGTTAGTTATTTCCTTAAGTTTTGAAAGTTATTATTGTTTTGAAGAAGCTGTTTCCCTTCTTCTTTAATATACTGTTATACCCATTATTCTCATTTTCCTCTACTAATGGAATCTGATAGTTCTCAAAGGGCTTCTTCATTTTTTTTCTTAATCTTATTCACTCTCCTTTCACTTGAGTCATTACTGGAATTCTTAAATTTCATTTATTCTTTCCTCTGTGAAACTGAGCTTGCTTGCTATTTTTCAGCAGAAATTTTATTTTGTTCATTGAGTTTTTCATATTCAAAATTAGTTTGGAATTTTTATTGCCTTGCTGTCCCTCTTATTATTGTGACCAGAACTGTTTTCTGTCTGAGTTCAACTTCTGGGACCCAATTCCCTCTTATAGTTCTTTAACACAGGGCATTAGGTATCAGTAACCATTTGTGTTTATTCTGGAGTAGAAATTTCATAGATTTCTAATGTAGAGGTGGGAGAGCATTCAGCCTGTAACACTAACTACTAACATTGCTTGGATTTATTATCTGATCACAGTACCCAACTGCACGTTTTGCATGGCTCTAACTTTTCTCTGTGATAGAAATCCCAGGTGTCCTAAAGACTAGTTTGACTCCAAAGTTTTGACAGTGGCTTGGTTCTGAAAGTTACAGGATGGTCTGTATGCCACATTTTTAACCCAATTTCTAATATTTTACGCATGGCCATTCTACTCAGACTCAGGTGGATATGTAATGCGAGATTTTCTTTCCTCTATGAAGGAACAACTTGGAGATATGTGTGTCCCCTCTATTTCTGCCTTTTCCATACTTGAACCAGTCCATACAACCACTGGACTCTTTTTGGACTGATGCTTTAGGAAAGGCAGATTTTTACTAGTCTGAAGCTGTTGCAGCTTGTTGCTGGGAGTTGGTCTGCAGAAGTGGATCTTCAGAAGGCAGGGGAAGAGGATTTGGTTTGTCATGCTATGAGACTAAGATGGCTGATGCTGTAGTATAGTCACAGTATCCATTTTCAGGTAACCTGGTGCTTTCTTGCTTAGCAAAGGATATCATTAGTGTTCCCAAGGTTATGTATGTCCCCCTGCTTAGCAGTTTATTACCTCGCTCTCTGCAGATAGAGATTGTGCCTGGATCTAAGACCTCCCTCTCTTTTTGCCAGCACCATGGATTTTGTGCCTGATTCCTTCAAAAATGCAGGTGCAAGAGATGACCTCTGGAAATGAGCTGACATGAGTTGCATGTACTGTAAAATTGCTTTCTAGTTGTGTTGTAAGGGGACCGTTTCCTGTAGAATCGATTTCACTACACTTTATGCACATCTACACTACTTTATTTTCAGTATTCATAAATTAAACAATTTTTTAGAGAAGACATCTCTGTGACCTTGTTTGTGACCCCAAATGAATTTTTGGTGACCCTACGTAAGAGTTTAGGCAGAAACTGTTCATCAATTTTTAAGAATAAACAAAGTGAGGCTCAGAGAAATCAATTAAATATTTTTAGTCACATAACTAATATATGCCTGAACTGAGTTCCAAGATAAGTTACTAAGAATCAAGCCCTATTCCTCATTATTATTTCTCATGAAGTTATGGACACACTTATCAAACACAACACCATCTCTTCCATGAAGTTGCATAACAATCCAATTTTCACAGGAATTGATCTGCTTTATTTGGTACCTACTTAAAAAGAGAAGACACATATATGTGGATAATCATGTGGACATGTGAACATAAAGTTGTTTTAAAAAATTGAAAAAGTACAAAGTATTCAACTTGAGGTTTGACTCAATCAAAAAAAAACTCTACTACTAAGCATGTCCCTGAACCATAATGTGTTTTTGAACAATATTTTATCATTAACTTCACTTTGTTTAGTCAAAATGCTTAATTTCTAAATTTTAACAAGTTGGTATATGTGGAAAATAGTAATAAAATTGTTAGTAAAATATTTTACTTACAGTTTTGGATCAAAAGTAGTCTGACAACATCAATTTGAGAAATCACTCCCTCTCATGGCCTTGCTCCTTACAGATCATTTTTCACATTGTGAAACTCTGACCTTGCTATTCCATTTTTAAAAAGCTCTGATGGCTCCCTATTACCCTTGAGACAAAAAAGTAACTCCCTTAGGATGACCTTCAAGTTTTTGTAGATCTAATACTCTTTACAACACCAAACTCTTTTCCTAAATCATTATGTTTTCTTTACAGCTAAATTGAACAGCTTTACAGTAATCCAATAGTCTATACCATTTTAAGTCACATACCTTTTTCTATAAACCCCATTTTTTCTAAAATTTGCTCTTATGTCTGTTCTATCTGAAAACTCTATTATTTTAACAAATTCAGTTCAAGCATTTTTTCTAGAAATTTGATCATGTTCCCAATCTTCCACAAAACATAGTTGATAAATCTCTCTGTATTTTTTTACATGTTGCTGCCCAGTTTTCCCAACACCACTTGTTGAAGAGGCTTTCATTACTCCATTTTAGACTCATTGCACCTTTATCAAAGATTAAATGATCACGTGTTTGAGGTTGGGTGTCAGGATACTCAATTCTATTCCATAGGTCCACAGGTCTGTTTTATTTTCAATACCATGCTGTTTTAATTACTACTGCCTTGTAGTACAGTTTGAAGTTGGGAAAGGTGATGCCTCCCATCTTCTTTTTCCCGAGGATTGCTTTAGCTATCCTTGGGGTTTATTGTTCCATACAAATTTCAGGAGTATTTGGTCAATTTCTTTGAAGAATGTCATGGGTATCCTTATAGGGACTGCATTGAATCTGTACAGAGCTCTAGGGAGTATTACCATTATGACAATGTTGATTCTCCCCATCCATGAGCAGGGAATATGTTTCCATTTCCTTGTGTCCTCTTTTATCTCTTGGAGCATTGTCTTGTAGTTTTCTTTGTACAGGTCCTTTACACACTTGGGTAAGTTGATTCCTAGGTATTTAATTTTCTGTGGCACAATTGTGAATGGAATTGTTTCCTTAATATCCCTTTCTTCTCTTTCGTTATTTGTATATAGGAAAGCCACCGACTTTTTGGGTGTTGATTTTGTATCCTGCCACTCTACTATATGCGTCTATTGTTTCTAGGAGTTTTTTGGTAGAGAGCTTAGGGTTTCCTAGGTATAATATCATGTCATCTTCAAATAATGATAGCTTGACTTCTTCCTTGCCTATCTGGATGCCCTTGATGTCCTTTTTCTTCTCTGATTGCTATGGCAAGTACTTCCAGTAGTATATTGAATAAAAGAGGTGAGAGTGGGCAACCGTGTCTTGTCCCTGATCTCAGGGGGAAGGCTTTCAACTTTCCCCATTTAGAATGATGCTTGCTGTGGGCTTTTGGTAGATGGCTGTAACTAGCTTGAGGAAAGTCCCTTCAATTCCCCATTTTCTGGAGGGTTTTAATCATGAACAGGTGCTGGATCTTGTCAAATGCTTTCACTGCGTCTATTGATAGGATCATATGGTTTTTATTTTGTTCTCTTATTGATATGGGATGTATTATGCACAAAAATCAGATCAAAGTGGATTAAAGATCTCAATATCAGACTTGAATCCATAAAGTACATTGAAGAAAATATAGGGAAAAACCCTCCACAACATTGAAGCTAAAGGCATCTTCAAAGGTGAAACATCACTAACAAAGCAACTAGAAGAGAAGATAAACATATGGGACTACATGAAACTGAAAAGCTTCTGCACCTCAAAAGAAACAGTGACTAAGATACAAAAGCAGTCCACAGAATGGGAAAGAATATTCACCCAATACCCATCTGATAAGGGGTTAATATCCAGGATATATCAGGCACTGGTA
The DNA here is from genome assembly GCA_021461705.1 of Cryptotis parvus. NCBI lineage: Eukaryota > Metazoa > Chordata > Mammalia > Eulipotyphla > Soricidae > Cryptotis > Cryptotis parvus. The sequence continues at coordinate 7,795 of JAJIBD010005256.1, forward strand.
GAACTTTACAAGAAGAAAACAAACAACCCCATCAAAAAATGGGGAGAAGAAATGAACAGAAACTTCAGCAAGGGAAGAAATTCGAATGGCAAAAAAACATATGAAAAAAATGCTCATCATCACTAATCATCAGAGAGACGCAAATCAAAACAACAATGAGATACCACTTTACACCACAGAGACTGGCACATATTCAAAGAGCAAGAACAACAAGTGCTGGCGTGGATGTGGGGAAAAGGGGACACTCATCCATTGTTGGTGGGAATGCCGGCTGGTACAGCCTTTCTGGAAAACAATATGGACATTCCTCCAAAGACTAGAAATTGAACTCCCATTTGACCCAGCCATACCACTCCTGGGAATCTACTCTGGGAAACCAAAAATACGCAGTGGAAACACCATCCCTACTTTTATGTTCATAGCAGCATTATTCACAATAGCCAGAATCTGGAAGCAACCAGAGTGCCCGAAAATCGATGACTGGATAAAAAAGCTTTGGTACATCTACACAATGGAATACTATGCAGCTGTTAGGAAAAATGAAGTTATAAAATTTGCCTATAAATGGATGGACGTTTGTCGAAATTAGCCAGAAGGAGAGAGACAGATACTGAATGACTGCATTTATCTGCATAACATAAATATATATGTACATATTATGATACCAATATCCAAGGTCAAGTGAAACATATATCAGGAGGTCTTGTCAAAGGTGGAAATTATCACAAACGTGTGGGAGTCAGGAGGCTAGGTAAGACAGAAAATGGAACAGTGTGCTAACAATTGTTGAGGGTACTAAGGCCAACCTTGAAGTGAACATTAAATAGAGGCAAAAAGATACACATGACAACCCTTTAATGTATGTTCTGTAATCCATAGTCTGGAGGGAAGGAAAAGAGAAAAAGAGAGAAATGGAAAGAAATAAAGAACCTGCCATGGAGGAGGGCTGGGGGAGGGGGGAGGGAACCTGGGACGTTGGTGGTGGGAGATGGGCACTGGTGGCGGTATGGGTGCTGGAACACTGTATGTCCAAAACCCAAATATGAACTCCTTTAATTATATATCTTTGTAATTGTAAAAATAAGAAATTAAAAAAAAACTCTCTGTCTATATCTTAGAGTTAATTATTAGGCACTCATGTCTTGGCACCTAATTAACATGATATTTTATAAACATTTATTTATATTTCTCCCTCTATGCCCTATATTATTTCTCCTATAATGTTAATCTAATATTGATAAAGTATGTGACAAGCTATGGACAATAAATATTTCCAATAAATGACTCATCGACAAGTGCATGTGTACCCATTTGGTAGAGTAGTAAAGGTAACATAAATTCATTGATTTTCTCAACATAACAAATATTTGAGAACTGAATGCTATCCTGTTTGACCTTTCCTACCTAATATTCATATCATATGACCAAGGATTTGGACTTGTATGACCTCAATATATAATAAAATAGTAGCATGGAGCCTTATATTATTGGATATTAAAAGTAAGATTACTCATTTTTATACAAAACATTATTGTATCTCTTGCTCTGCATCAAAGTTTACGATCTTTGGTTATTGTTTGCTTTTTTAAATCATCTGCAGTTTGGCAATTAAAAATAATAAAAGGGGAGAGATATTAAAGTGGTTAAACTCTTTTTGTGCATACAGTTGACCCTGATTCAATCCTAGCATGTACAAATACCCATCCCCTCCACCTGAGCACAACCAGGAATGATCCCTAAGCACTGCCATGCATGGCCCCTCCCCATTCCAAGTTAATGAAAGATAAAGAAGAAACAAAAAGGGAATATAGAATTTTTGGCAAATGTAACAAATAACATAGTAGCTTAGAGCTTTATAAGTAGTGGAAATGAAAAGTGAGGTTGGGGCCAGGCGATGCCCAGCAGGTAGGGCGTTGCGCGGCCCAGCCGGCCGGGTTCTCCGATCCCATATGGTCCCCGCACGCCAGGTAATTCTGAGTGCAGAGCCGGAACCCTGAGCATTGCGGGTGTGACCCAAAAAGCAAAAAAAAAAAAAAGAAAAGAAAAGTGAGGTTACCATCCAGTGTCTGTATTGCAAACCATAGTGCTCAATGGGAGGGACAGAGAGAGGGAGAAAAAGGAAGTGCCTGCCACAGACAAAGGCTGAAGTATAGGGAGGTGGGGGGGGGGTGGCAGGATGGTAAAAGAGCAATTGGCAATGGGAAATGTACACTGTGGAGGGATGGGTATTTGAACACTGAAGACTGAAAACAGATTATTAAAGTCTTCTAAATGTATCTTATGGTGATTCAGAAAAGTAAAAGAATAAAAATTAAAAAATAGGGCGGCTAGCCCAGGGCGTTTCTCGCCGGCCCGGGTTCGATCCCTGGCATCCCATATGGTCCCCGAGCACCGCCAGTAGTAATTCCTGAGTGCAGGTAACCCCTGCATTGCCGGTGTACCCAAAAGCAAAAAAAAAAAAATAAATAAAAAATTAAAAATTAAAAAATAAGCAAAACAAACAAAAAACAACTTTAAAAAACAGAAAAATGAGGTTACTCCTTTTTTATCATTGGGATAAATAACACTATTCCACACCAAGGCTTCATAATCCCTTAATACAGTATGGAAGGAAATCACCAAATCTAAAAAATCTCATTGAGATAGTCTCAGAAGTTTTGAATTTAAATAATAAAATATGAATAAAAAGGCTTGGTTTTGCTAAAAGAAGCATATCTATAAAGTCAGTAAACTGAGTTTACTGACTTTATAATTGGAAATATTTTTAATTATATTTTGGCTAATTTATTTGTAATCCATGTAACAGTTAGTGTGAGAAAGCCCCCAGAAAGTGCTACAGAGAATATGTGGGCTACAATGCAAATGTACCATATGCCTAAATATTTGATGAGATTTTTTACACAGTTATGTTTGAGGAAAAAATTCATTAATGCACACACGTTAATTCACACACGCACACGCTGTGTTTCCTAAGATTGAACCAGAGCCTCGTACTTTGTGAGGTATATGCTTTCTCACTGAGCTGCATCTCTAGCACAGAAAATATTATTTGAAATAACAAATCTAAACTTTGCAAACTTTAGGTTCAGTTCATTAAAGTTATAAGTATAATAACAGGCCACAGTATTATTTTTGGTCCAATAATCATTTAGTGTTTAAGTAATAATTCCCTTTAGTAACGGTGTTCTATAAGACCTGGTACTATGCACTATAAAAGGTAAAGCATTTACACAAAGCAGTCCTGTGATGCCTGATAAGGAGCAATCCATAACAAACTGAGATCTATTCCCCACCAAGACGAAACTAGAGTCACTTTACAGAGTGGAGATGATATGAGGAGCAACGACATTATATACTATAAAACTCTTTTATAAACCTTGCTCTAATGTTAGATGATTGTTTCCAAGAGCAGAACAAAACATGTTTCACTCTACTAAAGTATACTTCAAGAAAATAAGTGGATAAGGCACTTCAATATGTCAAAAAAGATCCACTAAAAGCTAAAGAAACTCATATTGTACCAGACACAGAAGATGCCAGACACAGGTCCTCACCAAAAAGAATGAAAAGCAGAAACTTACTTTAGAATAAATATTGAACTGAGGACCTAAATTGGAAGATCGTGCTTTTCACTCTGTGCCCATCTTTTTAATTTCATTAAGACACTATGATTTTTTTTTAATTTTTTATTTTTACAATTACAAAGATATAAAATTAAAAAGTTCATATTTGGGTTTTTGGTCATACAGTGTAGCAGCACCCATCCCGCCACCAGTGCCCATCTCCCACCACCAACGTCCCCGGTTCCCCTCCCCCCCCCAGCCCTCCTCCATGGCAGGTTCTTTATTTCTTTCCATTTCTCTATCTTTTCTCTTTTCCTTCCTCTCCAGACCATGGATTACAAAACATACATTAAAGGGTTGTCATGTGTATCCTCTTGCCTCTATTTAATGCTCAGTTCTAGGTTGGCATCAGTACCCTCACAATTGTTAGCACACTGTTCCATTTTCTGTCTTACCTAGCCTCTGACTCCCACACGCTTGTGATAATTTCCACCTTTGACAGGACCTCCTGATGTATGCTTCACTTGACCTTGGATATTGGTATCATAATATGTACCTATATATTTATGTCATGCAGATAAATGCAGTCATTCTGTATCTGTCTCTCTCCTTCTGGCTAATTTCGCTCAACATAATCTTCTCCATGTCCATCCATTTGAAGGCAAATTTTATAACTTCATTTTTCCTAACAGCTGCATAGTATTCCATTGTGTAGATGTACCAAAGCTTTTTTATCCAGTTATCTATTTTCGGGCACTCGGGTTGCTTCCAGATTCTGGCTATTGTGAATAATGCTGCTATGAACATAAAAGTAGGGATGGTGTTTCCTGCCAGTAAGACACTATGATTTATACAGATGTTTGCAATGCTCCAACGCCAATACCACTACCAGTGTCAATTTCCCTCTGCCAATGTTCCCAGATTGCCGACGCATACCCCAACATGCCTCCTTGACAGGAGAATTCTCAAGTTTGGTTATTGTAGTTTGGATATCATGCTTACAGTGATTTTGGCTTTGGGGTTAGATATATACATATAACTCACCTCTACAGCACAATGTGTCCAAGGCCCCAGATCCTGCCTATTTACTGCCCGTTCATTTCTTCTTACTTCCTCACTTGATTTTTTCCTTCCTTCCCTGTCCAAATTTATATGAGGGTCAAGAGTGAACTAGGTATCTCCTCTTTGGTCCTTTGCATTCCCCTATCGTGTTATTTTTATGAATGATAGATAAGTGAAGCAATTCTGTATTTGTCCTTCTAACTTACTTTGCATAACATGGTACTCTTCTTCCATCAAGGTTGCAGTTAATTATATGATATAATCATGCCTTGCATTGTGTATTTAGTCCATGTCTTCTTTTTTCACTCATCTGTCATTGGACACAGGTTTATTCTATGTCTTAGCTATTATACTAAGTTCTACTGTGAAAAATGGAGTGGAAATATTCCTTTAGAATTAACGTTTTGTGTTTTGTGAATCAATACCAAGAAGTGGAAATACTGGGTCATATGAAAAGCTCTTATTCTTTCTTTTCTAAGAAATTGCCATGTTTCCCACAAGCAGTAAACTAGAGTTTCTTTTTTTACCACATCACCTCCAACACAGGTTACTTCCAGTTTCCTTTTATATATGCCCTTTTACTGGGGTTAGATCTCATTTTAATTTTGATTTGTATTTCCCTAATAATAAGTGATATGAATATTTTATGTGCCATAGAACATGTTTCTATCTTCTCCAGAGAAGTATTTGTTCATTTCCCTCTCCCCAATTTTTGATAGAGTCTTTGGATATTTTTTTTCTTGCTGATCTTTGAGAGTGTCTTATATATCTTGGATATTGACAACACTTGGTCTGTTGTGTTGAGTGTGAATAGTCTCTTATTCAGTTTAGTATCTGTTAATTTCAGCCACTGATTATTTGCTATGCAGAAAGTTTTCAATTGATGATATGCAGAAAGTTTTCATTTTTTTAATTTTGTTTCTGTTGACTTTGTTAGTGGAATCATATCATTGAAAGCACCCTTAAAATCCAAATCTTAGAGTGCTGTGCATCGATTTTCCTCAGTGAATTTTATGGATTCTGTTGGCATCAAGTTATTTGATGCACTTTGAATATTCATGTGTATAAAGTGTGGGATATGGATTCAGCTTTATTTTTTCACATGTGGTTATGCAATTTCCCAAACCATTTTAAAGACACTGTCATTACTCTACCACATATATTTCTCTCCTTTTCCAAATTAAGTTGAGCAAATATCTGGTGATATTTCTTTAGGTTGATTCTACCTACTGGTCAGAGAATCTGTGCTTTGTACAGTGCCATACTTTTTTTTATTATTATAGCTTTATGTTATAGTTTAAGTTAGTTGCTAGATACCAGCAAAATATATTATTTATCATTATGATTTTGGGCATTTTATGATTCCATACCAAGTCTGTACCATTTCAACTTGACTTTTTACGGGTATCCTTTCAAATTTACTACAGAACCATCTGTTTTCTTATTCCTCAAACATCTTTTTTCTTTTTTGCTTTGTGAATACTTATCCCTCATATTCTACTCGTCCTTATTTTGATGGCATTCAAATCAACACTTTATGCTTTCTTCTTCTATATCTATACCATATCGAGTCTTACCTTACTCACATAACTATGGAATTTAGGATCTGGCTACCCTTGAGTTCAGGTTCCCAACTAATCAGGTGTCCAACCATCGTTGATGGGGTAAAAGTGATAAATCATGAAAGAGCAACAATTAGTTTTTTTGTTTCATTTATTCCTTTTGTTGTTTATTTAGTTGGCCATTTCTTTACATACCAGATGATACAATATAAAAGAAATCCTTTTAGAAGTGTACCTTTCATGAAATTTTCCCTAGTTGCAAAAAGCAGTGATAAGAACAAGATATGAAAGACAGAAGAAAAACTCAGCTGGAGGCAAATCCTATGAAATGTTAAAATATTTCATAAAAATAATCAAAATTAGGAAGGGAAAGAGATATTAATGTTGACTGAACAATTCATACAAAGATGGTGCCCTGTAAATATAGGAATGGGGTAAGTACTGTGGTGTGATTGTGGGTTCTGTCATAATATTGTCGGTGAAATTCATCAAAATTGTGATCATATCAGTCTTCCTGTCATCCAAGCTTAAAATGAATATATTGAGTTTAAAATGCATGTACTGGCTATTATGAGCCATTAAGAATAAACTCAAAAATATGTAGAAATCCAAAACTGTAAAGTGACTAAATAATAATAATTTAAAAAAATTGATGAAGTGACTAAGATTCTAACACCTATGATTATTATAAAAAAAAAGTAAAATGAATAATATAAAATGTTAAATAGAACATGACAATTATTATTATGTTGCTAATATAAATCAGAATAACAGAAAGACTTTGAATATAAATTCATATAAACATTAAACAACTTCATATTTAGAAAATTGTAATATTAAAGTGCTTTAATACATATCAGTGATGTTCCTTGGAAAGAACTTTTCCAAGACTAAATTCAGTGAGAAAACATTACATGCACCTATGTCAGAAATAATATTTAAAAAATCAAAGTCCCTCCACTTGATCATTATTAAACCTAAGTACATTGTAATTTTCATAGAAATATATTTTCAGTCTGTTCCTGATTTAGAGCATGTATTTTTCAGAAATGCCACATTGTAGCATTACCCTAACTCATATAGAATTATATGAGTACATTGACTAAAACATTTTGACTATTTTCATATATACATGATCATGTACCATACCATGCATGAGTTAGTATTACAAATACATGTGTAGGTTGTTTAGCAGCACACTTTGTCAGTTGACCTCTTCCATATCCATTATTAATTTCTCTGTATGAGCCATTCACATAGGTTTGTGTCACAGAATGTCATATTAGCTATATAATTTGTCTGTTTTTTAAATTTTTCCCAAATAAAATAACTTTGTATATGATTCTTTTATATATGTGCTTATAAGAATTTAAAAAAATAACACACTTAATAGAATGGTACAGAGACAATAACTAGATTAAATATTTGGCCATTAAACAGTTGAGTGACTAAAAACATGATATTTTTCACATTGATTCTTGTTATTATCACATTAGTTATTGTGATGCTCTGCTTCCATTAAAATTTAAGACTAAAGTATATAACGGCTATGTAACTTTTATTTATATATAATTGTTTAAAGAAACAAGGGCTCAATGATTCAAGACCTTTTTCAGGATGGAATAACTTTTTGTAGGTTCAATGAATAAAGTAAATATTTTTTTAAGTATTTTAAGCTCAGTAGATTATTTAGCTTAATTTTTTTTTTCTTTTTGGGTCACACCTGCAATACTCAGGGTTACTCCTGCTTCTGCAGTCAGGAATTACTCCTGGCAGTGCTTGGGGGACCATATAGGATGCCGGGGATCTAACTTGGGTCTGTTGAGACCAAGGCAAAAGCCTACCCACTCTGGCCCTTTTTCTTAAAATTTTAAGTGAATAGATATAAAGTTTTATTTGAGAGATGAAAAGACTTTCTTATAATTGCTCATACATATTAGATGCAGCATTCAAAAAATCTTAAAGTTATTATAAAATTTTTTGTTAGAGCATGTTTGGTTATTGGCTTTTCACGAAGAAATAAGCAATTGTATTAAGTTACCGTAATCTCTGCTTAAATCTGACTTTATCATCTAAATCCAACTGAATTATACAAATATAAACATAAACTCAATAATGATAAGTTTTATTTCTCTTTGTCTGAGGGTTTATAAAAAATCTTATTCAGTTCAGTAGCTGGAGATGTTATTTGGCACTCCATAAGTACTCAGTTCAGAAACTTGAACTGACTTTTTTAAAAATAAATGACTAAGTCCCAGAATGTTAAAATGGTAATGATTTGCATTGGACTCAGTCTTCACCATGATGATTTCAAGAGGTTAGAATTTGTAAGGAAAAGAAATGTCTTTTCTGAGCTAACATTGACAAGCTGTGCAATTCTGGAAAGTTACTTCAGAGCCTCTGAAGTCTCATCTATAAGAGTAGATAGCACACTTGCTTCCTTTCTTCACAGAGCTATTCTAAAGGACATAAAACATAAAGTATGGGAAAAACAAACAGAAAACTTCAAAAACTCAAACACTAAAACAGAAGGAAGAAAACCTGCAGTTGGTGACTCCTTTGAGTTCCCACAGGCTGTTCATGGCACTTCATAGAACTATTATCTGCTCTCAGGTCTGAAAGGGATAAATAGCAGGGGTAAAGTAGAATCTGGGGTACTACTAACCTTGTTACTAAACCATTTGCCCTCAGCATCCAGAAAATCTGGGTTGAAATCACTTAGACCAAAACAAAAGTTATTTTTGTGATGTTCAGTTTCTCCCAGGAAACTGAGACAGGTAGAGAAGATAAAAGACAGCGAACCAAGAGGCTGTCGTGGAGAATGGGGTTAGCAACTCTGCTTAAGTAAGAGGGTGGCTCAGGAGGGTTACAGCAACAGACAAGTTGATTCAGCATAGCTTCCTTACCACCACCAAAATCCTTAAACAAGAACCAGAAATTGGTCCAAGGTTGGGGTATTTAAAGATTGTTACATTTATCATTTATAGGCTAAGATGAATTGTGAGGTTTGCTGGGAAACGCTGCAGGGTACTTCCCTGCAGGCAATAGTTGTTCTGCTGTTAGAAGAGAGAACCTGATCCAGCTCACCCGGCCTGTGCCTCCCTCCCTCCCCTCCCTCTCCCTGAACCACTGCTTATTTTTAAAATACGATTTTTATTTCTTTATTTGGAACAGTAGTCAGATCTCTGCTATGTTAATAACAGGTAAGCTGCACTCTCTCAAATGTACCCTTGAAGGAAAGCAAGTACATTATTTCACCTGTCGTTTTGTCTCTACTAAAGATTGCAGAGCTTCCCTAGTCTCTGAAAACAAACAGAAATCATCTGAAGCAGAACCATTGTTTTTATACTGTAGTTGTGTGTATGTATATACTGAATGAATGGTTGATATCTTTATATATATATATATTTTCATTCAAGTTGGATATATATATAAGAATGAACATTGGAGATCTATCTATCTGTCCATCTATCATCTATCTATCTATCTATCTATCTGTCTGTCTGTCTGTCTGTCTGCTATCTGTCTGTCTATCTGTCTGTCTGTCTGTCTGTCTGTCTGTCTATCTATCATCTATCTATCCATCTTTCTATCTTTATATATATAAAGATGAAAGAATCCATCTTTCTATCTTTATATATATAAAGATAGAAAGACATATAAGATATATATATATATAAAAGATAGATAGATATATATATATATATATTCTTCTAAAAGGAAGTACTTATTTCCCAACATTTTTATACTTAATGGTAGGTCTTTTACTTGACAGACTCAGGGAGGGTCCCACAGAGAAAAAAAAATCATCATCGGTTAAGGCTTTGGAGCAAATTAAAGCTCTCTGGGTAGGATTCACTTTCTGTCACTTAGATTTAACTGAACAGAAAGTAGATTATTTTTCTAGGCAATTACAATTGGCAAAAGTGCTTGTGGTTTGAAGACTTTGGCAGAACTTGTTGAAAACAGCATTATCATAATATACTTACACAAACTCTAATTTCAATCAATGGCTCTTCTGTCCCACATGATTCATGATGAAATTTATAAAGGCCTATTTCCCTCCCTCAGGGCTACTTATGTTCTTTCTTTTTTCCTGGGAGCTAATCTACATCACTTAAATGCAAACTATTTTATTAGGCATTCTCTCACTAGGTTAGAGAACTTTTTAATTGTCCATATCGTGAGCACCACCGTACATCAAAGGTAGGATTGTAAATTTCCACTTATTTTCTTTTATAGGGACCCACATTCTTACAGAAAGGAATTTTCGAGTCGGGTAAAGGAGAGAGTCCGTGACTGGGAGGCAATTCCATTGTTAGAAGCCTGATATGGGTCTCTGAGCATATCAACCCTGAGACATAAACATTGAACCGGATTCAGTCTGTCTTGTCTTGTTTTCCTTCTAGGGCAAACAGAACAGAACTTGAACTGAAAGTTGGGGCATGAAAACTGCCTGAATAGTTTTGTATTTTTATTATTAAAGCAATATAGTGTTTATTTTATGGGGTTTTGCAGTTTCACTTAAAGCACTTAAGTATAAACTGCTTTGTCAGAGATTATAGCACTATTGGGAGAGAAATCAAAAGTGATCATTTATATGATAATGTGAACTGATAGTTTAGGAATGATTCATTCTCATAAATGTTCCAGTATTTCCATGTAAGTTTATTATACAGTACATATGGCAGAACAGAAGCTCTTCTAGAAAATAAAGTCTTTTATAAAGTCATCTTTAAGTGACTTTACTTTGTTTCTGGATGGCATCTGAAACAGTATGCTTTAGGGCATGAGGCTTGCCATAACTTTCTTCCCCTTGGTTTCTCTGCTCTATGCTTTGTGCTGTTTTCACATTCACAAGAACTGGGCAGCTGGGATAAGCACATGAGTGCTCTAAGAAGGTCTTTGTAGGACGAATTCAAGCTTGGATAGTAGATTTCACTAGACAAGTTGTAAGGTTCCTGACAATTTTGTCTTTCCCTTAACAGGAGAGAGAAATAATTTCTGCCTGCCAACAATAGCACAGATCCAAATATCAACAGAGATTAATCAGAATTTAATTAATGAAATTACTTAGAAAAAAATTTTAATTAATCAGAAAAAAATTAATTCTAGTAACAGGTCAAACAAGTCAAAAGGGAATTTAAGATGAACTATTTAAGTAGCATTTTTAGTTTATAATAAACTATTGGTCTTTGAAAGTCAATTTTTGAAGTTGATATCTTATATTACAGCCTTTCTCCAAAAATGAGAAAGAGAGGGGGGATAAATACTTTTCTAGAAGCATGTTACCAAAGCTGAAAAACAGTAATTTCAGCTGGGCATGTAGCTCAGTGGTAAAGTACATGTCTCACATGTAGAAGGCTTGATCCCGAAGTGCTAATAGTAATAATTATAGAAATCTTTACTAATCAAACAGTTAATAACTACTCAGGTAATGCAACAATTACAAGACCAAAGAAAGACAATGTGAATAAAGTGCTTCTTCTCATGCACAAATCAAATATTAAATATTTAGGGTTTTTTTTTACATCCATCTTCTATAGCTTTATAGTTTTGATGGGGGACCATTTACTGAAATGAAAGTTAAGTTTATTTGAAAAGAAAGTTACTTAAAATGTTAGGTCCTAGAGAAATAAATATGGTAGATTTTCCTTTAACATTCCAACAACTCAGCTCTCACCTTCTAAACCCTGCTGTCAGGTCAATAGCAGATTTTCACAAGCCAGATCTCCAACAGCAGCACTAAAAATCACTCAATTTTGCCAGCATGCTTAGTTCTGCCTGAGCCAACAAGCACCAAAGCCTATACTGATTCAACTGCCGATCCCTACTTTTTATTCCCTCAGACCACTGTGATGGCTCAGAGACAGCCATACCCATGGGGCACTCAGTACTGCTTTTGTTCTGCTTTGGCTCAGTCAGGGTCCACTCACATTTGTTAAGGGCCTGCAGGGAGCCATCTGTAATGGTCATGACTGGTTCAGGTCAAAGATTTACAACCTGGGCACAGAGTAGCTACTCCAGTAAAAGCTTCTTAACCTCAGAACTCCTTCCTGCCATTCCCTAAAAGCACGAGAACTAAAGAAAGCATCAAATTCTAAATTATTCATTATGAACCGAAATCTTTTCATGATTTCCTTAAGTAAGCCTGCAAAGGGTTGTAGAGATGGTGCAGAGATTAAGTCACTTTTCTTGTACACGGTCTACCTTATTCAGACCCTGACACTGCATAGGGTACTCTAAGCATTGCCAGGAGAGATCCCTGTGTACAAACCTTTAAGCATCACTCAAAAGTCAGAAAACAAATATATAAACAAACCCATTTAAGCATAAAAAAAAGAGATCAAGTTAGATGACTTCATATTGGTCCCTTAACAACAACTGATCCCAAAATGTTACAGTGAGAAGGGAGAGTTAACATAAAATTAAAACATCCCATTGAGATTGGTGAAGTACCTACAAAAATTTCAAAAGACACTTTTTTTAATGATGCAACAAAATATTTTGAAAGCAAACAAGAAGAATAGATATTTTTCCATGCACAGACAGAGCAATTTAGTGTTCATTTGCCTCACCGTCTTTTTTTTCTTCTTAAGCATGCTACTCCATTCAAAAATTGAAAATTAGTGGTGCTGGGAGTCAAACTCAGGGCCTCACACATGCAAGACATATCCTTTATCCCTTTGAACTATTTTCCTGGCATTTGGCTTCCTAGGTACAGCCATGTATTACTGAGAGTCATTCCTGTACCCCACGTACCGTTGGATACCACCCACCAAAAAATGAATATTAATTTGGTTGATACCTTTGAAAAGGAAAAACATTTCAAATTTTTCAAACTCTCAAATTTCCATAATGGGTTACTTATTTTGTATTTATAACTAGTGTCTGCCATAACATAACATTGTCATATTAAAATTGTTGTTTGCAAAGTTAAGGGAGAAATCACCCATTGTTCTAATACTTGGAAATAAAAACAGCTGCCATTTATTTAAAATATTCCACATGCCATGCACTTCACCAAGAGTTTGATGGATTAGTTTGTTTAGGCCTTACAACAACACTGTGAAGTGGCATAAATACTATCATTATCATCAATGTGCAGTTGTAATTATGGAACAGCATCGTTGAGTAATTTGCCCAAAGTCATGGGCTGGTGAAAACTGCACCTAAACCCAGTCTGATTACAATGCTCATTATCTCAATGATCCAAATTTGATAATTACTTAAACTATTTAAAATTTTTTTCTTTTACATTTTCTGTTTAATACATTTGGTCGAATGTGGTGGTACCAGGGGCTCACCCAGGTGAGATTTTTAATTTTAAACTACTTAATTTTAAACTATTTAGTTTAAAACCCTTTGAGCTTCCTAAATCTGGCATCACCTTCGTGTCCTTAGCAAAGTTCTCGGCTATTACTACATCTTTATTTCAAAAGTCTACACCTCTTTTTCTTCACTTTCTGGAATACTAGTAGTTCAGATCAAATGTTATTCCTTTTCATGATGTCCCATTAATCTCTCATCTTATCTTCTTTTTTAAAATTTTGTTGTTATTGTTGTTATTTTGATGGTTTCCTTTACTTTATCATCATGCTCACTGATTTGAACTGCAGTTTCTGAATGACAGCACAGCAGGCTACAGAATGCCCATTGATAAGTGCTTATGTCTTGGAAGGACTGCAGGATCCACTTTGTTCTATTTTATCTATCTATCTATCTATCTATCTATCTATCTATCTATCTATCTATCTATCTATCTATCTATCATCTATCTATCTATCTATCTATCTATCTATCTATCTATCTATCTATCTATCTATCTATCTATCTATCTATCTATCTATCTATCTATCGATCGATCTATCTACCTACCGACCGACCGACCGATGGACCGACCTACCACCTACCTACCCACCTACCTACCTACCTATCTACTTACCTACCTACCTACCTACCTACCTACCTACCTACCTACCTCCTTATTTGCTTTTTTGGGTCACACCCAGCAATGCTCAAGTGTTACTCCTGGCTCTGCACTCAGGAATTACTCCTGGCTGTGCTCTAGGGACCATATGGGATGCAGGGGAACTAACCTGGGTGGGCTGCTTGCAAGGCAAATGCCCTATCTGCTGTGCTATTGCTCCAATCCCAGGAACCATTTTGACTTAAGGGTCCTGCTTGCTTGCTAGCAACCAGATATGGATGGAGGCACTAAGTTTGTTAGACTTAAGCAAGTATCTCTTTCTCATAGCAGTTTAGTCAGCAACTATCTTGAGATAGTGAAGCTCACCTCAGGAATTTGCCTTCAGGGTTTCCTAGAAAGAGACAATATAGCTTCCCTTGCTTCCCAGTTCAAACTCCTCAGCAAGGATGGAAGAGGTCACCAAATGCTATTTGCTGGTGACTTTGTTACTATAGCAACTGTAATACATTATGGTGCCCACTAGCAGAGTGCTGGAGTGACCAATATGGTTGCCTGCTGGCAACTGTCTCTTGTTTGTAGCCTATGGTTTGTTGCCGTCTGTTCCAGCATTTTAATTAAAAGGATTGTCATATTGAGGGACTAGTATAATGTCCATGTTCCAGGACAAATTCCACATCTTAGAATTCTCTTCCTCACTGTAGTTTTGTGCTTCCTCTTCAAAAGCACCCCTGTCTCTCTGTTCCTCTGAGAGTGCTTCTTCCATTTCTTGATTGTCAGGGACTCAGGTACATTTCTGTGTGATCATTTTAAAAATAGGATTGATAAACTTCTATAAATTGGGAAATGTGCTAGACCTTATCAGAATGAGCTAAAGAGAAAGTCTGCTAACTTTATTTGAAAGTGTTCTATGGTGTTGCATGAGCCACTGAAAAGAAAAACATGCAGCTAAGTGGCTGAAAGTATATGATTTCAGAATTTTTGTCAAGAAAACTTATAAAACATGGAGCAACATTGACTGTCAAAGAGGTTAGTATCTCATATCTGAGTGATTTTTGCCTTTTTATATCTGTGGACCAACTGGTCCAAGACTACGAGGTCCAAACGACTGTCATTTAAGCAGCAGTATGCTTTTCGCTCAGAGCAGAGGAAGTTTCTGCAGTCTAGCAGAGACCGTTGAAAACTACTGTCATAGATTACCTTTTGATGGATCTCTAGGTAATTCTTCTTTCACGCCAGTTCCTCAAATATGAGACCCAGAGAAAAAATCTAGTTTCCTTACTTACCTTCAACATCCAGTGCTTCAAATGTTGGAATAAAAAGCTTTATTTGAAAATGGATATATACTTATGTATCTATCAAAAGAAAGAGCTGGGACTTTTCATTACCTATCTTTGGATTATACCAATCATCAAATTTTCATTGTTTTCCCTTCTTCACCATTCTTTTCCAGAACATAAAATTCTGCCCAGGACCTTCAAGGTAGATATAAATGGGAGACTGATGACTTCTTTCTCCAAACATCTTAAACTCATCTTAAACTCCACACAAACTCGGACTGAGTTAATATGGAACTTATAAACTCATATGCAAGTTCTATATGGGTCTTCTAAATCTATTTCTCTTTGCTTTAGACTATTTCCCTAAGCAAACCCACACTGGAGGGAGAAGCATCTTATTAGCCCTTCTTATGAGTGCAATGAAACTCTTTGGGGAAGTTTTTATAATCTGTGGTTTATATGTGTATGTGTTATGACATTAGGGTTTCATACATAAAGACAAACTATGGTGTATGTATGACACTAAGGTTTCATACATAAAGACAAAGCATATGTTGTCTTTCTCATAGGTAATCAGCAGCTGGGCTTTTGGGAAAGAGAGTGTTGGTCTCTGAACTTTTTTTTTTTGCTTTTTGGGTCACACCCAGCGATGCTCAGGGTTACTCCTGGCTCTGCACTCAGAAATCACTCCTGGCACTGTGTGGGGTACCATATGGGATGCCGGGGATCGAACCTGGGTTGGCTGCATGTAAGGCAAACGCCCTACCTGCTGGACTATCACTCCGGCCCCTGGTCTCTGAATTCTTAAGTTTGACTTGAAGGCTGCACCCTTTCCCTGCCATAGGAAAATCCCTTAATTAGTTGTGCTTAGACTCAGTCTTAACACTAAAGACTAGGCTCAGATGATGCTTTCCTGATAACGCTTGGGGCTTGATGTTGGGTGTCAGGTCTGCAGTTCATCAGGTTGACATCACACCCAGCCTTTCCCTGGCGTTTTTCCTTTCTACTCTATAGCAGACTTCTTTCTTCATTCAGAGCTCTGCTCTTATCTTTTTCTATTCGTGGGTTCTATACAAAACTTTGTTTGAAAAAGCTTTCAGCTTAAAAAATTATAAAAACAAATGAATGATGCAATTCAGTTTGACATGATTTTTTAAAATTATAAACCAATTCAAGTTTTATATTTTAAAGCAAAGCCAAAAATTTCTCTTACAACTGTAGCATACATTCTTTCCCATGGGTCTTTTAAAAATGCTTTTTCTTTTCTATTTTACTGACAGTATGTATTAAGGGTTTGAATTCTAATCATTCCAGCAGCTGTAGATCAAGTTCCCAGACACACAATTAATGATAACTTGCTCTCAGCCCTCAAGCAAAAATTTTTGAAGGCAAAGTTTGGCCACATTATTTTAGACTCTAGGGAGCCAAGAATTCTAGGTGGAACACAAAGATAATACTGATTATCTTCTCTTCCACAAAGAAGTTATCACATCTGGTTTCCTAAGCAAAGCTCATTCAGGGCACCAACATCATTTAAGGTTTATGTCTTTCTCAGATTCTCAGGAAATGACATACATGTAGATGGTATCAAATTAGGAGAGAGTGGCATTCAATTTGCTGAAATGTGATAGCGGACTTGCAATTATCATGTCATAAGGGCTCTATAATCATATGCACTCTCTGTAAAAAGAGACACTATCTAAATAGAAATTTTAGGTGTTCCTCCTGTGGATATTTAATTAAAATGAAATGTATAGAAATACAATGACAAATTGTGAAGAGTTTTGTTTTGGTTTGTTTTTTTGGGCTACACGTAGCAGTGCTCTGAGGCTATTTCTGGAAACTCTGTGCTTGAGTAGGGTGGGAAGAGAGGAGAGTTCTAATAGAATTTAGCACCGTATTGTTGGAGAGTTGAAGAGAGAAGAGTTCTAATAAAACTTAAGCACCATATTGTCTCTGTTGTACTGTTTCTAGGGTTTCATACACAAAGAAAAGTAATTCACCTAACACTGAACCATGAACCTGTCCTTTTTGTTTTTTTAAGTGGTATTTCTTAAACTAACACCTAGGTAATAGTACAGTCCTGGCTATTTATTTTAGGAAATTTGTGACTTGTAGCTAAATGTTTTTTAATTTAAATTGTTTTAAAGTGTGCTGATCTGTATTAGTTTCAGGACAGGTAGGTATTCTACTACCTACTACTACTTGGAGACTTCTACTGAATCAGAATCTCTGTATGAAGGGCCTGTGTTGTTAATATGCTTTCCAGAGTTTCTAGCACACTGAAAATACATTTTCATTCTTCTGTAACTCCTTTACTATAAGAGAACCTCAGAAAACTTCATCTATGTTTGAAATATTTGTTCACTAAGGGCATGAGGTATAAGGTTTGACATGTATTGTGACACAAATTTTGTTTTAAAATGGGATAGAAATAATGTTAGGGGCGCTGGTGGTGCGGTGGTGGTTGCTAATGTTACTCTCTAAAGACCCTGGAAATTCAAACATGCTGCTCCTGAGCTGTTTGGGTTGTCTTAAACTTGGAATAATAGCAATTTATTATCTTTTGTACTTCTCAGTTAAAGCTATTATCCATTAAATAGTAACAATTCCACCTGGAGAAATAGGAGCTTATAAAATATTTATGTACATATTTATGATGTGTGAAATGGAAAATGATACATCTGGGAACAAGTATCAGAAATGAAAAAACTCTGTAATAAAAGAAGTAAATTAGTAAGACGTTATATATCACCTGACTCACTTCCTCCTAAAGGGGCAATTGAGTTAATATCTGCTTTGAAATCCACAACAAAATATACTAGAGTTTATCTAGGGAATAACTGCATCAAAAGACATATCTCGATCTTTTCTGAGAGCTTTTTCATTTAATAAGTTAAAGTTCTTACATATACTCTAAGTCACTTTTTTGAATCACTGATCTGGATTATTTCTATTGACATATACTCCAGAAACCACTGGTGGCAAACTATTATTCTATTGATTTTGACCGATGCTTATCATTTTTTGACCCAGGTTATTTAACGTCAAGAGTGTGTTGTGTTCTACTTATTGGAACACTTTGATAGTCTCTCTTTTTCCCTGGTAACTGCCATTGCTTCTCAGATTTTAGCTAAGATTAAGTGTGGCATCTATTTCTTATCAATTTAAAATGCAGTACATCCTTTGTCCAATGTCCCTGACATAGAACCTTCAGTAGCTCTTGCCTGTCCCATTGCCATGTTTCATTGTCATGTTCCCCAACAGTTCATATGACACCTTTCATTGTGCCTTTCACTTTAAATACCCAAATCAAATCTCTTTATATCGTTCCCCTGACTAAAACTCATTAGTAATTTATCTTCTCTTGGGATAAAGCCCATCTTCTTGATCATGGAATGCCAAATTATCTTTTTTTAAAATATTTTATTATACCACCATGAGATATACAGTTACAAATATGTTCATAAGATGTTCATATTTGGGGTTTCAGTCATACAATGTTCCAGCACCCATCCCTCCACCAGTGCCTATTTCCCGCAACCAATGTCCCCAATTCCCTCCCCCACTACCCCAGCCTGCCTCTGTGGCAGGTTCTTAAATTTCTTTCTCTTTCTCTCTCTCTCTCTTTTCCTTGCCTTCCACATTGTGGATTACAATACATACATTAAGAGGTTTTCATGTATAGTGTATTGATTTAATGCTCAGTTCTAGGTTAATATCAGCACTTTCGACAATTATTAGCACACTGTTCCATTCTCTGTCTGACCTAACCTCTGACTCCAACACATTTGTGATAATTTCCACCTTTGACAAGACCTCCTATTCCAGGCTTCGCCTGACCTTGGATTTTGGTATCATAATATGTACATATATATATATATTTTATATTTATGTCATGCAAATAAATGCAGTCATTCTATATCTGTCTCTCTCATTCTGGCTAATTTCACTCAGCATGCTCCTCTCCATGTCCATCCATTTATAGGCAAGTTTCATAACTTCATTTTTTCTGACAGCTGCATAGTATTCCATTGTGTAGATGTACCAAAGTTTCTTTATCCAGTCATCGATTCTCGGACACTCTGGTAGTGTCCAGATTCTGGATATTGTGAATAATGCTGCTATGAACATAAAAGTAGGGGTAGTGTTTCCGCTGCGTATTTTTGGCTTCCAAGGGCATATTACCAGGAGTGGTATGGCTGGGTCAAATGGGAGCTCAATGTCTAGTCTTTGGAGGAATGTCCATATTGTTTTCCAGAAAGGCTGTACTAGTTGACATTCCCACCAACAATGGATGAGAGTCACTGTATCACTGTATCACTGTCTTCCCGCTCATCACCGATTTTCTTGAGCGGGCACCAGTAACATCTCCATATGACCTGTCTCATGCAAGTAAAGCCAAGGGCACCTGCTTGCTCCAGGAACATAAAGAGCCTCAAACCATTCCATCAGGTCATGGGAATGAGGTCTATAATTGTTACTGGTATCTGGCATATCAAATAAAAACCCTATATTTTTGTACAGCCTGATTTTTTGTGTTAAATTATTTGAAAACATATCATTTTCTCTCCGTTTGCATTTTTATCTTCCTGCAAGTTTGATTAATAGTATAGAGGCCACTGAGGGACAAAGTAAGTACGTAAGTAATGGAAAGTTAGAAGATCTAAAGTATAACATAGATCATGTAAAATACTACATTCAAAGTTATGTAAAATGACACTGGGAAATCATGGAAACAGACAGGAATTTTCTACTTTGTATTTAGCATAGAGCTCACTCTGGCATTTGTGCCAAGAATAGTCTGTGGGAAAGTGGAAGAAACTGCCATTTACTCTAACCAGGCAAGAATCTACAGAAACTGTTAGATGGAGGGAAATAATCATATTTGAAATATAATTTAAAACTCGAGCCAATAGGGTTTGTTGACTTCATTACTGAGCTTATGGTGGGTATAAATCCCATTGAGTCCATCCTACGTAAAAATATAATTCAAGCATTTCTTTTACTATACTTACCCTGTTAAACAAGCAATGTTTTATCTGACCTATCTTTAATATATTTGGAATAATTACACAACCTAGAGTTTGAAAAAAATGAGCAAGCTCAAAGTTTATTTTATAACATGGTTGAATATCTCATACAATTCACTGGACACCATGCAAAAAGTGAGAAAGTCTGTTCTAATCCTTTGTTTACTCTTGTGACTGCCTGACACACTTGGTGCTGTGGCTTCACCCAGCTGCTCCGCATCAGAATCAAGTAACCTGCCACAACTGCTGTCCTACAGAAAGATTCACACGCCATTATAGTTCCTTCCCAAGGTAGATTGCTGTTAGGACAGTCTTGAGTCAAACCATTATAAATCAGTGACCATCTGTAAAAGTAATGAAAAGAAGAAATTAAAAATAACTCACAAATTTGAAGTCTCAACAATTGGAAAGTGATGTAGCTATTAATTAACATGTACAATAGCATTTTGGCAGGAGGTGGTAGTAAATTAAAAGTTAAGTTTGAGAATTTGAGGCAGCCATTAAAAATTCAAGTGAGGATTCATTGTAATGAGTTATATATGTAAGCCTGTAATTTAAGAGGGAGTTTGTATATAAATTAATTTAAAAGTTGCCAGCTCTAGATGTTATTTATACATAGAGATAGATATGAAAGTGGAGTGTTAACATAAAACCACCAAAGAAATGAGATGAATGGATAAATCTATGAATGAGTCATACTGATTGAGGTACTTGCAGAGTAAAGTAAATAATTTAGAAAGTCATATGTCAGTATAATTTGGAATTTTATTCTTTGCTTTCTTCTCATGTGGGAAACTTGTTGACAGTTCTTATCTCCAAAACATATCTAATGGGTATGTTTTGGACTAATGTTGATTTACTGAACTTAACTGCAGTAGCTCTCATGGCCTCAGTTTTGTTTTCTATGGTTTAAGTGAACCACAGCCAAATATGGATTGAACATACTACACATGAGAAAAAGCAATTTGAATGAACTGATCACAGTGAATTGTTACAATTATTTTTATTGATTATTTATTATTGAAAGTCTCCTATGCCTAATGATAAGTTAATCTATTATTGCTCTGTATGGAGAGGTAGTGCAGCAGGTAAGACTTGCACACAGTCTGCCCAGGTTAGATTCCCAACAACCTATAAGGTCCCCAAGCCTCACGAGGATGGATACCTGAGTGCAGAGCCAAGAATAAGCCCTGAACATCGCTGGGTATTGCCTCCCAGCAAATAAAAAACAACAAATTTTTATAGACATGGATATATCACATAAAATAGTACATGAAAGAGTTCAGTATTATACTTTATTTTATGGAACCAATGAGTGAGTCTTAAAACTTATTCCCCATAGATAAAGGGAACTATCTCTGTTGAATATGCATTTTCTTATTCTTCTAATTCTGAAGCTCAACAGTCACCTGTTTGCAAGAGAAACTAAAATCAATACATCAATATGAAGAAGCCGTCAAGTTTCAGATGGATATCACAGCTAAAGGAAGTGTTTGAGCACATTAAGAATTCTTCATCTCCTCACATGATGGTTTACAGTTTACAATGTGATTTATCATCCATTATCTCTCTTTGACTTTGAGTCGCATAACATTCACATAGATACTAGGCAACTTAGTAGAATTATTCTGCTTTAAACTTGAGGAAACTAAGACTCAGGAGATAAAATCATTACTGATGCTGATGAATGGGTTCAGACTTAAATGCTAGCAGCTCAACTAGTGCTGAGTCTACCCCTGAAGAATCTTACGTCTGTCCTCTTCTTAGCAGTAGTCTAATAAACCTTTCACAAGAAGAGAAATAAGTATGAGAACTTTAATTTTTTCATAGTAAATGTGTAGAAAAAATAAATGGTTCTTACATGAGTTAACAGATCAACCACATTGTGAGAACCATCAAACTATGGTTACCTTCAGGTATGAACTCTTGGTCTTTCTAAAGGGCAACAAGGAGAGTGATAATCCTGAGAATATGCACAGACTCACTTTCTGTTTATCTATCTCAACCCTTTGTGCTTGGATCTTCAGATGTCAAAGTACACATTTGTTCACTAAAATATCTCTACTATTCGGCTTCTATTTTGGGTTTTTTCACTTTATGGATTCTTTCAAAGTCCTACACACATAGTTTCCTGTAGCCAATGGAGTCCATCTATTTTAATTTAAATAACTTCTCAATGACAGTGCAAAATAAGATTTAACAATTGCTACACCATTGGATTTTATCCACATTAATGTAGACAATCGTCCTACTACAAAGACCTTGTTTTCCAATTTTTCAAATGAGTAAACAAACTCAGAGTGCCATGCGCAAACTTTTGTGTTGGCTTAGATGCTTATGATTGGAGAAACTGGAATATGAGCCAAATTGGTGTTATTTGAAATCCAGCTTATTCCGTAACTCTACTATCTTCTTTCATGACTGTCCCACTGTCCATCCATGGGACAGAAACAAGCTAAATTATTATCTATTTTTGAATCTGAATGAGGTTAGTTGCTTCCCATTTCTTCCTTAAAACAACCATTGAAATTTTCCTTGGTCTCCCATGTTTTATATTCAAATCTGCATCACCACTATCCTGAGGATTGTGAAAGCCTAGTAAAAGTCCTGAAATTCAGAATCAGATATTTTTATCAGCCAGATTAAAAGGAACTCCTCTATGTTTGAAAAATAAAAGACACAGTTTTATAACAGGCTTCCAATAAGTTTTTCAAACAACTTACGTAAACCTGTAGCCAAATCAAAAATATATCATTTAACACATCCATCCCATTGTTTAACACAAATCAGGGTGTTTTTTTTTTGTGGTGTATAATTAGAGAATGAAGAGAATCAGCATATTTCCACTGTGTGGCTCAATCTTCACAGGGGCACTTGTACTTAATCTCCACAAAGATGTCACATATTCCAAGGACAGTCATAACAGAGTAGGGTTACTCACACAATCTCAAGCCACCTGCCCTAAACAGGCATCACAAGGAAGACTTTTAAGTCACAAGCTGAAATTCTTATGCCTTGCGCCCATAATGGATTTTTATCACATTATAAAGGAGGTCCTCAGTCAGTTGGAAATCATTGCCTTGCTGAATCAGTTATGATTGCAGGGCACTCCAGAATGTTATGTTGATTGTGATGCTAATAGGCACAAAGATACACAATGCAGCTCAATAACTTCCATTAATGTCTCGTTTAACGTTTATTTCTGATATCAACATTATGAAGCTAAAAATGACCCATAAGACACAGCACTTGGAAAAGTAAAGCACACTAATAAATGTGCAGACATCTAAAAGCCACTGGCTTCTTCCCAGCTTCATTTCTCATCAAATGTGCACAACGTTGAATTTGTACAGCCAGACCCACTGAATAATCAAAGTGAAAGTTTTGATTGGGATGAAATTGGCATGCAAAGCATGAGAATGGAGACAAAGTCACATTGTCATTTCCATATACAGACACAGAATACAACAAACACAGCATCCACTATGAATCACATTAAATCTCCTGAAGCAGAAATATTGGAAGTGCTTGAGCACCACGATGTCAATAATTTTGCATAAATATACTTGAGTGATGTTCCATTCATTCCTCATTTTCCAAACGGCTGACGGTCATGCTTTACATGGTTATTGGCAAAGAATTTGAATAGTACTTTCACCTTTCTATTCTGACCAATTTATATTTGTAAACACTGGTTCTGTGTAAAATTTCCTTGGCTATGATTCCCTATTTTTTGTGTGTTGGCTCTGCAATAATTCCAAGGTACAGTTTTAGGGAGAGAAGGAATGACCGTCAAAGCAAATTGTGAAGCATTAACAAGAATTCATGTCTCTTAAGCTACTAAAGAAAGAGTGTGGAGAGGGGACTGGAGCGATAGCACAGTGAGGAGGGTGTTTGCCTTACATGCTGACCATACAACAGATGTGCTATGGGCAGCTGATAGGAAACATGTGTCTGTCTTGTCATGTAACAGATGATTTCACAGGTCTCATTTAACCCATACCTTTGACTTTCCCCATCTGTCTGCTGGATGGTTGGTAGTTTAATAAAATGAATCTAGAGAAATTAAGGGCAACAGTAAAGGAATACTTTATAGACCTCAAATTTCTAGAGTTAGACATCAGCATTTTTTAAGTTTAAAAATATTTAGTACCTGTAATTTAGCTTTCTAATACTGTCGACTATTTCATTCTAATACCACATAGTCACCAGAGTATTTGCTTCTCTCCACCATTGTCTCAGAGTCTCCCATCATCCCTCCCCCCAAACAGCCCCTGACTCCCCTCACTGCCATTGTTCTATAAACCAGTCCTTAGTTTCTGTTTTATGGCCATTTGTTTTACTTTACTATACTTCTTTACATCCCGAATATGAGCAAGATCATTCAGGATCTGTATCTTTCCTCTGGCTGATTCATTCATCATTATACCCTCTGGTTTCACAGAGACAAAATGAATCATTTCATATTTTCTTATAGCTGATTTATGCTCCATTTTGTATATATACCATAGTTTATCCATTATTGAGCTGTTTCTAATTCTGTCTATGGGTAAATGATGCAATAATCAATGAACATAGGAACACAAATGTCTTTTTCAGAATGGAGTATTTGAGCTCTTAGATAAATACCCAGACATGAAATTGCTGGGTAATGTGGAAAATCCTTCATTTTGGGGAAAGTGCCCATATTGTTTTCCAAAATATTTGGACCAATTGTCGTTGTGCCAGCAGTGAACGAGATCCATTTTTCCTCACATCCACTCCAACACTGGTTGTTTCTGTTCTTTTGATGAGTACCAATCTCTGGTGTGAGGTGATAGCTCACTGTTGTTTTGATTTGCATCTCCCTTATTATCAGCGATGCAGTATCATTGTTTCCATACTTCCACATACTTCTTGGATATATTTATGCCTTCTTTATTAGTGTTTATATCTTCTCCCTCATTTTTGACAGTATTGACTGTTTTGGATTGCTGTTGTTTCACTTTTCCAGTGCTTTATATATCTTGGAAATTAGACCTGCATCAAATGGGTGTTGGGCAAATATTCTCTCTTAGTTTGTGGACTGTCATTTTTATTACAATCATTGGTTTTTTTTTATAGTGTAGATGCTTCTTATTGACGTAGTCCCATTGCTTTTAGAACATTTCTTTAGAGTGCACTAACATGCTCTCAGGATATCTTTTAACTCTAATCTCTCTGTCTGAATTCAGAGAGTAATTCTAAGTAGTAAGTAAAAGTTTTGAAGTTTCAAACTTGATACTTATCGAGAGCTATGAGTTCAAGTACAGTCATGTGATAACTACACTTCAGAATTTTTCACAGCCAGAAATTATTAATAAGTATTTTAAGCTGTACAGGATATGAGCTTTTATATAAGGTATAGTGATCAACTTCTTAGGGATCTGCTAGATGATCTGTTTATTTCTTTTCACTCATTCATTTTTGTTAAGATACACCCCTGAGATGTCATCAAAAATAATCCAATTGTAGAGACAGGTTGGGGATGGGGAGTGGGAAACTGGAGACATTGGTGTTGGGTGATCAGTACTGATGGAGTAATGGGTGTTGGAACAATGTATGACTGAAACAAATCATCAACAACTTTGTAATGGTCTATCTCATTGTGATATAGACCATTTCTTTCGAAAGAAAGAAAGAGAGAGAGAGAGAGAGAAAGAAAGAAAGAAAGAAAGAAAGAAAGAAAGAAAGAAAGAAAGAAAGAAAGAAAGAAAAAGAAAGAAAGAAAGAAAGAAAGAAAGAAAGAAAGAAAGAAAGAAAGAAAGAAAGAAAGAAAGAAAGAAAGAAAGAAAGAAAGAAAGAAAGAAAGAAAGAAAGAAAGAAAGAAAGAAAGAAAGAAAGAAAGAGAGAAAGAAAGAGAGAAAGAAGGGAGGGAGGAAGGGGAGGAAGGGGGAGGGAGAGAAGAAGGAAGGAAGGAAGGAAGGAAGGGAGGGAGGGAGGGAGGGAGGGAGTAAGGACGGAAGAGAGGGAAGAAAGAGATGAAGGAGAGAGAAAAAAGTGGCAGTAAAACTTATAGGAGAGAATGTGAGCTTTTCCAAAGGTGGAGAGAGTCCCAGTACATATCTCTCTAGGGGAGATGCAAGCGCCACATGTGCTTAGGCACCACATGTGCTAGGCCACATGGGCACAAGCAGCACCTGGGCTGGAGCAGCATATGCACATGCTTCTTTTTTCAATGTGGCATGTACAATATTTTCCCCAACCTGCCTCTACCCAGCTCCTAGGTAGGAAAGAGTCCAGTCTGTTGCTAGGGTGGTTGCCAAGGGGGCTAGATTTAAGTGGTCTTTGAAACTCCGTTTTTGTGTGTGTTTTGGTTCACAATCAGTGATTCTCAGGGGTTCCTCCTGGCTCTGTACTCAGGAATTACTCCTGGTGGTGCTCAGGGGACTATATGGGATGCTGGGATGAACTGGTTCAGCCGCATGCAAGATAATTATCCTACACACTGTACTCTCACTCCAGCCCTGAAAAACAAAATAGACAATTAGTAAGTAAAAGATAAAAAAAGAAAAAGTGTGATTACGGAAGAGTGTGGTCATTGGTGAGAAGAAAAATGAAAGGATCAGGACAAAGAGGCGCCAACATGAAATCAGTGATTCTTTCAAGGTGGAATGTGAATCTTCTCTGGGTAATGTCAGAGACAGCAACCAGAGCAGGAGGAAGGGAGAGAGCACCATGTGTCGAGGGACCGTCACTCCATCTGAGGTAGACCACATTGTGTTGAATTTAAAGTAACTGAAGGAAGATCTAATTTTGAGGGGTTTGTGGGACTTGTTAAAAGTAACCATCCTTTCCTGTTAGTCATGCTCTGCTCTTACTTTACATTATTTCCACAAAGCTCCTGAAATATACTCATACCCATACGAGGATATTGAATTTGGTTGAAGGAAGGTCCTGAAGTGGGAATATCAATGCTACCCTCACATAGCTGGTGCTGTGAACTCTGCTGCAGGAACTGAGTTACACAAAGAAGGATTAAGCAGAGAAATGTGAAGGGTAATTTTGTGTTCTAGAGAGTCCTGCTGATGAATAGAGATGGTATTCAGATGAGAGACTGTCTATAAAAACAAAGGTGTTCAAATGGTGGGGCCACAGAAAAAAAACTAGAGTTTTCTGGAAATTTTTAAGGGGATATAAAACATTTTTTGATTTATTTTTAAAATAATATTTGCTATGGGAAGCAGGGGTTAAGAGGATCTGAGTACATAGGTAGTATAAAAGAATGCTGTCGCTTAATATTCAAACTGAAAAGGCAGCAACATTGGAAACAAAAGATTCAAACTTGAACAACAAAATTTTAAAATGTGCCCACCAATGCGGCAAGCTGGGGGTGGGGGAGTGGGGTAAGGAATAGAAACTTGAAAGAAGACACTAGTGGTGGGATTGGTGATGGAATATAATACATCTCAAATCTCACAGTAAATAACTTTGTAAATCATGGTTTTTAATAAAAAAATTATAAGGAGGGAAGACTATTTTCTAGGGAATGAAGGAATAGTACAGGAAGGAAGGAAGGAAGGAAGGAAGGAAGGAAGGAAGGAAGGAAGGAAGGAAGGAAGGAAGGAAGGAAGGAAGGAAGGAAGGAAGGAAGGAAGGAAGGAAGGAAGGAAGGAAGGAAGGAAGGAAGGAAGGAAGGAAGGAAGGAAGGAAGGAAGGAAGGAAGGAAGGAAGGAAGGAAGGAAGGAAGGAAGGAAGGAAGGAAGGAAGGAAGGAAGGAAGGAGAGAATTCATATGGGATAGATGCTTGCAAAGAAAGGCAAGAGCAGATGTAAAAAATAAATCTAAAGAGAAGATCCTAGTCCCATGGAGAAGGTCCTAATTTCTACAAAGAAATAACACAAATATATCATTGAGTAGCACATCCTGAGGTCAATTAAGATCCCTGTCCACAGCTGACTGGGAGGAAAAGCTTCTATAAACATTATGGGAATGTTAAGTCATGCATGATTTCCCCATCTTCTTCCTTTTAAGCACAGGGAGAAATCAGAAACCTATTTTGCCTGAGGATTTTATCTTCTGTTATGTCAAAATATACAGCATCCCTGCTAAATTCAGCATTGTGCTACCAAAAAGCATATTACCTAAAATTTGCACATCAGTAGAGAGGATTCCTATCAGAAGTGAGAAACTAATGGCAGGTGCTCTCAAGCAATTATTTTGGGACCAGAAGAACAAAGACAACAAAAGAAAAGCATTATACAAAATACCTGACCAGTAATTGCCTGTCCACTTTGAGTATTTTGGCTAAGAATTGGTAACTCAGAGGTTTTCTGCCAGACTGAGTTATTAGAGCTCTTTATAATTAATAACAGATTTCTGCATAATATTTCCTTAATAGACTTATGGGCAATCTTGGCATGGATAACACAAGGATATTGTGAGAAGGATGAATGGAGGAAAACTCCCTGATCACTAGCTTAGTGACTACTGCAGAGACCTGGGACATAGGTACTCTGCAAATGTGAGGAGTTTAAAGATTGCACCCTGGAATATATACAACCTCTAACTACAGAAAAACATGAAACCAGAGTAATACAGAACTCATATAAGAATCTCTGTCCCCAGACCATTTTCTTCATCATTCACTCTACCTTTCTGGCAAAGAAAAAAAACCTTAAGTGAATGAAACAAAAAGAATTCTACTCATCAGGTTGAATGAAGAAAGAAAGTGATCAGAAATGAGGATACAGAGAGTCAATAAAATATAGACATGGGTCAGAGCGATAGCCCAGCGGGTAGGGCATTTGGCTTGCACAAGGTCTGCCCGTGCCGGTCCGGTTTCGATTCCCGGCGGCGTACCATATGGTCCCCGAGCACCAGCAGGAGTAATTCCTGAGTGCAGAGCCAGGAGAAACACCTTAGCATTGTCAGGTGTGACCCAAAAAAAAAAAAATAAAATAATATATATATATATATATATATATATATATATATATATATATATATATAGTCATTCTGGACTGGAGCAATAGGGTTCTTGCCTTGAGCACAGTTGACCATGGGTCTACCCTCTGCATTACATATGGTCCTTAGAGCCAAGCCCACCAGGAGTGATGTCTGAGTGCAAAAATCAAATAAAAACATGCCACAGAGCACTGTGGGGCACTTAATAAGTCTCTAAAGGAGTTCTGGGTATTGGCGGCAGAGGGATGGGGACGGGAGGGAGGCTAACTCTCCAAGGCAATGACTAAGGAACAAGGAACAGTCACCAGGTAAAAGGAGTAGATTTCTGCAGCACAAACCAAGTAAGTCCCTGTGTCAGTAGAGGTCAGAGTGGTTTTTAGGAAATTACTAGAATGAACATGTAGTGCATCAGGAAATGAGGTAAGTTTCTCGTGTAATGGCCACAAAGCCACCTGCAGGACTTGTGTAAGCACAGAGAGCTGGGCCTGTCCCTAAAGCTTATGACATTTGGCACCAAGGAACTTGTGGGTCAGATATGCTCCTGGGTGATGTGGATACAGATGATCTAGGAGTGCTGGAGATTAGAAGGGCTGATCCAACACACACACAGAGACACACAGACACACAGACACACACCTCTATAGTAAAATATGGTAGCCTGGACTAGAGAGGCCAGAATTGTAGCAGAGAGAAATGGAAACTGTGACGATATTAATTCTCAAAATGAGTACATATGTTGAGAGTGAGGGAGTTTAGAGTATAATCTGTTGCATTACTTTGTGAGTTGGGGCAGAAACAGGGAACCATTGTGGCCAAAATTGTTGTGGAGGGCCAAAGAGATAGTACACGAGTTTAAGGCACTTGTTTTGCACACAAAGGACTCTAGCTCTATGCCAACACCACCATATGGTCCCAGACTCCTCCCAGAAGTGATTGCTGAGCACAGAGCCAGGAGTAAGTACTGAGTGCAGCTTGATGTATTCCCCCCAAAAAAGTTGTTTTTGGATTCTACATCAAAAATGATGTACAAATATAAGAATTAAATGAATGTTGCATCAGGTAGCATTTGAGAAGTAATAAAATGAATGCCATTCTGGAACTAAAGGGAAGAAAAAAACTACCAAAGAGCTTGGTGACATGGGCTGAAATCCTGGGAAGACAGAGCAAAGGTACTGCGTGTAATATTACAGCTACATTGGTCTGACAGGAAAGACCACTTGTAATACTGGCCAGACTCACAGAACAAAAGTTCTCACATGGAGGAGACCTGGAGCTTACCAAAGGCGACTCTGGCAACCTTTTTCTGGGAACGCTCAGCAAGCTTCTGTAACCACAAGCCTTTCCCTTGAGTAGACAGCTTCTACTTTTTGAGTCTTTAATTCTTCCTCAGCACACCCCCTCTGCAATAGTCTCACCCTTGCCAGGAAAGTAAACCAGAGTGTTGCCCCTTGCTGAATGTAAGCAGGAGTTAGGGGTGAGAAAATTCAGCAATAGGAAGATAAGCCCCTAAAGAGTAGTATGAAATAGGATGGGGACCAGCAAAGAAAATTACCCAGAGAAATTGTAAAATGAATTACAAAATATGGAAGACAATGGCACAAACAGAGGTTAACTGAAAATCCTTCAATACAGAAGCATGATGAAAGAAGCAATTAAACTTGGGGAGAAAATGCAGCGTAACTGAGAGCCATGAATATTTTATAGTGTACAGCCAGTAACACTTTGAAATGTCTGCAATCCACATTCTTTCCTTTTCATAACCTGAGTTTACCCTGTGATTTTTGTTTCAAACTTTAAATATCATTTTAAACATTTCATAGATATGTTCATGAATTAAGAAGACATAAATGCCATCTATAACATGGAGCTGTTAAGATTTTACTGTTAAATTTAGAGAAATCTTGAAAAAAGCACATTAATGATCACCTTAGAAGAAGCATTCTGCATGTCAAATCATTTATTGATTGTTAGCAGCTATTGTCCTTTATTTTGAAGGTGCTAGCCTTACAGGAGAAAGCCTAGAGTCTAGTCCTGTTACTTACAAACCAAGTTGACCCAAAGTGTCATTTAATCTATTTCCTAGTAATTAAAATTGCTCACCTTGTTTGGATGATCTCTAAGGTCCTGACTAGCCTAAAAATACAGTGAATATGACACAGTATGCTTCTAAGTTTAAATATATAATAGCTCATGACTAAAAGAATCACAAACTGATGGTTTTACAGACATTGTCAAATTCAACACATTTGTTTCACCTGATGATTAAACGAAGTCCAAGAAAATTTACTACCTTTCCTAATGTCAAGTCACTTTTAGGACCTAATGAGAGCTGGATTTAGGAGCAGTATTATCTCTGGGGCAGTGTATGCCTCTTACAGAGCAGTGATAAAGTCTTTAGAGATTGAATACAGAAATTTTGGTGATGAATTAGGCCTAAGAAAAGGGAAGTAATGGGATATGCAATTGGGAAGGATTCCCTAGAAGAAAGACATTTTGGCTGAATTCTATAGAATTTGAAACATAAGGAATAGCTGAGGGGATGTGGATAATGAATTAAGAAATGAGAAGATAAAAATCGTGGCTGGAGTGTATTGTCGCCTGCTTAAAATTAATGTTTTCATTTTAAAAAATACTTTTGAACTCCTTCAAGTTTCTGGTTACAACAGCATGCTAACAACTTATTCCTTAAAGTTTCAAATCTTAAATTATAATTCATGCTGTGTTTCTCATGTTTGGCACTAGGTTTTTAGTTGAAAATTTATATAAAGGATCACAAAAGGCAAGATTCAAGTAGATGCAATTATCACTGCAGTTGGCATTAGGCTTTCAAGTTTGTGTACAAAACGTATATGCATTGTCATGTGTTTTAGGATTGATAATTGATTTATCAGCAAATGAGGAAAACTAATAAACCATTTTTAACTTCTGAGATTTAACTACTGACTATCTAACATTAATACTTGCTTTTAATACCCTGGTATCTTGTTAACACAAAATTTTATATTTTTAAAGTGTTTAGTATTTTATTATACCACCATGAGATATACAATTACAAAGGAGTTTATGTTAGGGTTTCGGTCATAGAGTGTTCCAGCACCCAGCCCTCCACCAGTACCATTTCCCACTACCCATGTCCCTGATTCCCTCCCCTATCCCCAGCCTGCCTCTATGGCAGGTTCTTTATCTCTTTACTCTCTTTCTTTATCTCTCCCTCTCTCCTCCTTCTCTTACACATTGTGGATTGAAATAAATACATTTAGAGGTTATCATGTGCATCATTATGGATTGAAATACATTCATTTAGAGGTTATCATGTGTATCATTGAAATACATACATTTAGAGGTTATCACATGTATCCTTTTGCCTGTATTCAATATTCAATTTTAGGCTGGTATTACCCTTTTGATAATTATTAGCATACAGTTCCCTTCTCTGTCTTACCTAACCTCAACCCCACCCACGTTTGTGGTAAAGTCCGCTTTGACAAGACCCCTGATCCATGTTTTGCCTAACCTTAGATATTGGTATCTTACGTATGTATGTGTATATATATATATATATATTTTATATATAGATGCTGATAGCTAGATAGATAGATAGATAGATAGATAGATAGATAGATAGATAGATAGATAGATAGATAGATAGATAGATAGATAGATAGATAGATAGATAGATAGATAGATAGATAGATAGATAGATAGATAGATAGATAGATAGATAGATAGATAGATAGATAGATAGATAGATAGATAGATAGATAGATAGATAGATAGATAGATTCCTGTCACTGTC
Source organism: Cryptotis parvus (assembly GCA_021461705.1). Taxonomy (NCBI): domain Eukaryota; kingdom Metazoa; phylum Chordata; class Mammalia; order Eulipotyphla; family Soricidae; genus Cryptotis; species Cryptotis parvus. The sequence continues at coordinate 40,943 of JAJIBD010005256.1, forward strand.
TTCCTGTTCATCATTGATTTGCTCGAGCAGGCACCAGTAACATCTCCCTATGACCTGTCTCATGCAAGTAGAGCCCAAGGATACCTGCTTGCTCCAGGAACATAAAGAGCCTCAAACCATTCCATCAGGTCATGGGAATGAGGTCTATAATTGTTACTGGTATTTGGCATATCAAATATGACATGGGTAGCTTGCCAGGCTCTGCCGTGCAGGTAGCATACTCTTGTAGTCATCTAAAAATCCAGCATTTATTGATGAACCACAGGCTGTGATAGGCTGGTCTGCTGGGTGGAGTTCTGACGAGGGGGAAGTCCGGATGTGGAAAATGGAGGTCCCTCATGGAGTGGGGATCGTCTGGCTTGTTGTGAGGCTCTGCTGGGGTGGCAGGCTGGGGCTGGAACCTGCCATCCCTCCCGGGTGCCTCATGAGCGGCTGGGCACAGGGAGAGCCAGTAGCAGCTCTGCCCCATGTCTGTGAGTCTCTGGATCAGCATACCTGGGCCGGATTTAAAAAAAAGACTGCTGCAGGGTGGATATTGATGAGCCGGACTGTGATAGGCTGGTCTGCTGGGTGGAGTTCTGATGAGGGGGAAGTCCGGATGTGGAAAATGGAGGCCCCTCATGGAGTGGGGGATCGTCTGGCTTGTTGTGAGGCTCTTCTGGGGTGGCGGACCAGGGCTGGAACCTATCATCCCTCCCGGGTGCCTCATGAGGGGCTGGGCACAGGGAAAGCCAGTAGCAGCTCTGCCCCACCATCTATGTCTCTGGATATATATATATATATATATATATATATATATATATATATATATATATTCAGACAAACCACTCCAGACCCACAGCTGCGCAGATCGGTCCCACGTGGAAGCAGCCTATGGAGTCGAGCTCAGAGGGTGGTAAACTGCTCAGCCAGTCCCTGGCCAAGTCCAACATAGCACCAAGGTTTACTCACTCGTGTGGGGGAGGGCCATGCTGGCCAGACTTGGAGCAGGGATTTGGGTTCCTCCTCCCATTTCACCTTCTCCATGTTGGAAGGCATGGCTGCAAGCTCCCAACCACCACAACCAGTAACCTGGGAAGAGAGACACTCCAGATCCACAGCTGCACCAGCGTGCAGCCATCTTACATAATACTGGAAGTTAGGGACCAGTATTATCTAAGACTGTACGTGACAGTCTTAGATAATACTGGAAGTTAGGACCAGTTCTTTGCCAGGATCTTTCACATTTATACACTATAAACAGTTTTAGGCAGGTGCTAGCCATGGCCCATCATCCCAATGAGCCTAGCAGGAAGCCAGGGGATCCCCCACACCATGAGGTCAGTCATTCTCAACATCCAGACTCCACAGCTCCTCAGAGAGAAAAGCAGATCTTATAAGAGAAAAGCAGATCTCTCCCTGTTGAGGTTAATCAGTAAAGCTCGAGATGAGAGCTGACTACTGAGAGTGTACCACCTACACAGCACAGCCTGGCAAAGCTATCCATCTTGTATTTGATATGCCAAAAACCAGTAACAATTATAGACCTCATTCCCATGACTTGAAGGGAATGCGTTGAGGCTCTTTGTGTTCCTGGAGCAAGCAGATGTCCTTGGGCTACACTTGTTTGTGACGGGATGTATGGAGATGTTACTGATGCCCTCTTGAGCAAGTCAATGAACAACGGGAAGACAAGTGATACAAGTGATATATATATTTATATAGATATTTATAAATACACACACATATATACATATATATCATGCAAATAAATGCAATCATTATATCTTTCTCACTAATTTCACTCAACAGGATCATCTCCATGTCCATCCATTATAAGCAAATTTCATAACTTCATTTTTCCTTAACAGCTGCATAGTATCCCATGGTGTGGATGTACCAAAGTTTCTTTATCCAGTCATCAGTTCTTGGGCTCTCTGGGTATTTCCAGATTAGTGAATAGTGCTGCTATGAAAATAAAAGTACAGATGATCTTTCTGCTCTGTGTTTTTGGCTTCCTAGGGTATATCCCCAGGAGTGGTATGGCTGGGTCAAATGGGAGTTCAATTTCTTGTCTTTGGAGGAATGTCCATATTGTTTTTCAAAAAGGCTGTACCAGTCGACATTCCCACCAACAATGGATGAGGGTCCTCTTTTCCCCACATCCACGCCAGCACTTGTTGTTCTTGCTCTTTTGGATATGCGCCAGTCTCTGTGGCGTGAGATGATATCTCATTGTTGTTTTGATTTGTATCTCTCTAATGATTAGTGATGAAGAACATTTTTTCATATGCCTTTTGGCCATTCTAATTTCTTCCTTGTCAAGGTTTCTGTTCATTTCTTCTCCCCATTTTTGATGGGGTTGACTGTTTTCTTCTTGTAAAGTTCTACCAGTGCCTGATATAACCCCTGGATATTAACCCCTTATCAGTTGGGTATTGTGCGAATATTCTTTCCCATTCTGTAGACTTTCTTTGTATCTTGGTCATTGTTTCTTTTGAGTTGAAGAAGCATTTTAGTTTCATGTAGTCCCATATGTTTATCTTTGCTACTAGTTGCTTTGTTAGTGGTGTTTCATCTTTGAAGATGCCTTTTAGCTTTGATGTCATGGAGAGTTTATCCTATATTTTCTTTGACGTACTTTATAGCTTCAGGTCTGATATTGAGATCTTTAATCCATTTTGACATGACTGTTGTGCATGGTGTTACACAGAGGTCCAAATTCATTTTTTTACATGTAGCTGACCAGTTTTCCAGCACCACTTGTTGAAGAGGCTTTTCTTGCTCCGCTTCACACTTCTTGCTCCTTTATAAAAGATTAAATGATCATGTATTTGAGGCTGGGTGTCAGGATAATCAAGTCTATTCCATAGGTCTATAGGTCTGTTTTTATTCCAATACTATGCTGTTTCAATTACTTCTGCTTAATACAAAATTTTAATACCAGATCTGTGTTTGTTTGTTTGTTTATGTTCTGGGGCCACATCCTGCAATGTTCAGTGGTTACTACCAGCTCTGAGCTCATAAATTAATTGTGGCAGGACTTGAAGTACCATATGGGAATTAAGGGGTTGAACCTGGGTCAGACACATGTAAGGCAAGCATCCTACCCACTGTATTTCCTCACAGGCCCACAGATTTTTTTCTTAAAAAAAGTTTTTAAAAAACCAGGTTTATAACTCTATGGTAGGGTTTATGCCTTGAATGCATTAGACCTGGGTTTATTCCCAAGAACCATTGCAGGAAAAAACTCACACAAACTATAAATCAATTTGAATACTAAATTCATGCTTCTACTCAGAGTTCAAAAGAGATATTTTGTGTGGTGTTTTGTGTTCTCTTTTAAATAAAAGTTTTAAGTTATTTGGTAGGAGACTCAGGGAACCCACAAGAGACCTTATAACATGAGTTCAAATTATGTTTTATGTTCATGTTTTCTAAAATATAAAAATATATAATATGAAGAAATAAATGTAGTCATCAAATATAGAACCCCAATAGGAGGTAAGAGCAAAATATTAAACTTCTAAAGAAAAGCAACAAGCAGACTACGCAGAGAAAAAAGAAACTGTTATTCCAAGAGGTTGTTAACCCCAAAGAAAAATACAAAAGGATATATAAAAGTTTATAGTTTTACTCACAGGTTGTTAAAATTATTTAAGCTAAAACACATAGTGATAAAGTCTTAGTATCTTTAAATAGTCCTAAAGCTTATGTAAGTTAAGCTGTATACGCCCCATTTCATAGATGGAAATGCTGAGGAGATTAAGCTTTCAGTGCACTTTTAGAAAAATACCAACTCATTTGTAAAAATGGAAAATGAGACTTAGCTATCTTATCTTATACCCCATTCCTATCTCTTAAGGCCAGGCTAAAACAGATGACAAGAAAGAATTCCATTTTCTTCCCCAAGACACCAATCTCCCACACTGGGTTTCCCCAGTGGCCTGGACAGAAGAGGCAGGTGGGTTTCAGATTTTCAGTTTTTGTTTGAGAGCTTATATATATGGGATTCCTTAAGATTACTGTATGTGAAATATTCTAAAAGTAACAGAGAAATATCATATACTTATCTGAGTGTCTATTATGTGGAATAACTTACCAAAAAATGTCCAGAATTTTTTGCTTCTAATTCAATTTATATTTTAAAAAATTATTCTTGGATGAGGTATGTGATTCAGTGGTTAAATAAATGCTATTCTTGTGTGATCCCTAACACTGCAGAAAGCAGAGAGAAAGGGAAAGGAGAGAGAGAGAGAGAGAGAGACAGAGACAGAGACAAAGACAGAGACAAAGACAGAGAGACAGAGAGGGACAGAGAGAGACAGAAAGGGAGGATGGATAGATAGAGATAGAGAGAGACCACTGTATTTTAATTTAAATTAATTTTATTTAGGAAGTACAGGTGGGGACTCAGAAAAACTGAAGCCCCACCTGTGATACTTGGCCAGTCGAAGTATCAATTTAATGCAAGGGCCTGAAAATTGATACTACTCCAGTCCTGAGTTTCCAGGGATACTGGAGCACTCTGGTGGTGTTGGGTCCACCAGGGACAGATTCAGCAACATTAGGGTCTTTGTGTATGACCCTGATGATGCAATACTTATTAGACCATGTGGTACTTGATTCTTGGAGCCATAACCAGCTTGTAACCACTGTTCTCTCCCTGACCCTACTTTAAAGAAATACGACCATCACTTAAAATAAATCTAATGCATTACAAAATGGTAAAAGAAAAAATTAAAGTAATTTTAAAAAACATACTCCAGAAGACATTATCTTTGATATTAATTTAAAAAATCCTGATAATATATCTGCATTTAAAGTACCTATAACATAGAAAATATATGAGTAGGTATCACTGTATCACTGTCTTCCCGCTCATCATCGATTTGCTTGAGCGGGCACCAGTAACATCTCCATTTGTCCTGTCTCATGCTAGTAGAGCCCAAGGGCACCTGCTTGCTCCAGGAACATAAAGAGCCTCAAACCATTCTATAAGGTCATGGGAATGAGGTCTACAATTATTACTGGTATTTAGCATATCGAATATGACACGGGTAGCTTGCCAGGCTCTGCTGTGCGGGTGGCATACTCTTGTAGTCACCTCTAAATCCAGCATTTATTGATGAACCCATGGCCGCTTGCGGCTGCATGAGCCAGGCTGTGATAGGCTGGTCTGCTGGGTGGAGTTTTGACGAGAAGGAAATCGGATGTGGAAAATGGAGGCCCTCATGGAGTGGGGGGTTGTCTGGCTTGTTGCAAGGCTCTGCTGGGGTGGCGGGCCAGGGCTAGAACCGCCATCACTCCCGGGCACCTTGTGAGCGACTGGGCAGAGGAAGAGCCAGTAGCAGCTCTGCCCCATGTCTGTGAGTCTTTGGAACACAAAGTACCAAACAGAAATAGCTGCAACTTCTATCTGAGAATCCCAAAACAGGATGTGATTAATGTTTCTACATACTTCAAAATGGAAAATATTTTCTCTTTAATTACAATAAGAACAGAAGTATAATAGAATATCACCATGAAGAACAGCAATGATTTTGAAATATATGTCAGTTAGATATCATACAAAGACAAATCATGCTCAAAACTATCTTTTGTTTGGGGCCCATATTTATCAGTGACAAGGGTCTACTCACAGATCACAACATTTAATGATCTGTGGGTACAACCACAACATTTAGTGACTGGCCCTTGGGAACAACCCTGTGGTGCTCAGAACCCAACCCACTGGTCTCTCTGACATGCAAATTGATGTTATAAAGAGTTTCAAAATACCATATCAAATGTTCATTAGTTCTAAATAAATTTCTTTAATTTCAAGTGGTTATATCTGCTTTCTTCTGTCACATTCTTTAACAAATATTCAATTGAAGCCTATCATGTAAAAGAAATGTAGTGTATTGACAAAGTCAAAGAATTCCTATGAGCCCTTCCAGGAAGGAAGTGAGGGAGGAACCCTAGGTCAGAGCCCAGGAGAGGGCTTCCAGGGAAGTCATGACTTTGTATCTTGTTATAGCAGGTAGAGGAGCAGCCTTAATAGTGAATATAGGTAGGTAGATTATTAAATAAGACTACTTAGATGGTTGGGCCGGAGCGATAGCCCAGCGGGTAAGGCGCTTGTTTTGCACGCGCGGCTTCTGCCGGCCCGGTTCTATCCCCCGCATCCCATATGGTCCCCTGAGCACCGCCAGGAATAATTCCTGAGTGAAGAGCCAGGAGGAACCCCTGAGCATCGCCAGGTGTGACCCAAAAAGCAAAAAAAAAAAAAAAAAGACTACTTAGATGGCACTTTTAAGGAAAAAAATGCAATTATTTTCCCAATAGGTAATATATTAAATATATAAATAAGAAGAAAATAAGAAGTAAACATGCACATATGCCACCTGAGCTCTTGTGCTGCGTGTGTTCTTGTGGTGTCGGAACACATGTATCACCCACATCCCCCTCTTGAGATGTAAACTTTCATATCTAACACTGGGACACTGGGATGTGTACTGGGGATCTCTCTGCCTATTGAAAAGCCCTTGTTTCTCTTTATGTTCTCTCCTTCCTCTGTCTCTCTCTCTCTCTGTGTCTCTCTCCCTGACCCCACCCTTCCTCAAAAGTTCCAAAATATAATCTGTTATACTAAGAAAAGAATAAAAATACCCAGTATCAACTGGTTTTGTCCAAATTAATATTCTTAAATTCCCACAGTTGAAAAATATTTTAAACCTGAGTTTTAAGTTGTATGCATATTACACAAATATACACACACATACACAGACATACATACACACATACACACACATACACACATACACACACGTAGTGCTTGACAAAGTCATGCATTGTTCATCTAAGCAGATTTTGTACAAACTCACTACGAACAAATGCAACTTTGTACTTTTGTAGAACTCTCCTTCTAGCCATCACTACACCATCATCCCTATCCCCATCAACAGTCATTCTAAGTAAAGCTATTATTTAGTGTTCATTATGTGCCAAATACTCCACACTCAAGTCCTCTACATGAATTATTTCATTTTATAAAATAAAATAATAATTAAATTCACTGTCTTCCCGTTCATCATCGATTTGCTCGAGCGGGCACCAATAACATCTCCATATGACCTATCTCATGCAAGTAGAGCCCAAGGGCACCTTCTTGCTCCAGGAACATAAAGAGCCTCAAACCATTCCATCAGGTCATGGGAATGAGGTCTATAATTGTTACTGGTATCTGGCATATCAAAACGACACGGGCAGCTTGCCAGGCTCTGCTGTGCGGGTAGCATACTCTTGTAGTCATCTCAAAATCCAGCATTTATTGATGAACCACGCGCCGCAAGTGGCTGCGAGAGCTGGGCTGTGATAAGCTGGTCTGCGGGGTGGAGTTCTGATGAGAGGGAAGTCCGGATGTGGAAAATGGAGATCCTCATGGAGTGGGGGGTCATCTGGCTTGTTGTGAGGCTCTGCTGGGGTGGTGGCCCAGGGCTAGAACCTGCCATCCCTCCCGGGCACCTCATGAGCGGCTGGGCACAGTGAGAGCCAGTAGCAGCTCTGCCCCATGTCTGTCTCTCAATAATTAAATTATTTTATTTTATACATGGTTATATCCATGTAACCCAGATATGTGTTCAGACATCCTCCCCTTTGGGGACTGCAATGGTCCCCAACAATACCGGAAAATGAGTTCCCTTCTACCTCCAAAACCGGCAGGGAATGGGTAGAAACTAAGGAATCTGGTACAGTTTTAAAAGACTTTACTATCACAGGTTCTGATACACAATCCAAGAACAGGAAAAACCCGGACTCTGGGTTCCCGGCTGGGCAGTGGCCACTTGTAAGCCAAGGTGGCTGCCGCCACCTGTTGAACCCAACAGAGAATGGAGAGGATGGCGAGAAGCAAATGCCAAGGGAAGCCAAAATGACATAAAGGCCCCTTTTTCTTTTCCTAGCTTCCATTTATTTATTTATTTATTTATTTATTTATTTATTTATTTATTTATTTATTTATTTCCTGGCTCTGCACTCAGGAATCACTCCTGGTGGTGCTCGGGGGACCAAATGGGATGCCGGGATCGAACCCTGGTCGACATGGGCCAGCCGCATGCAAGGCAAACGCCTACCCATTGGGCTATCGCTCAGACCCCTTCCTAGCTTTTTTTTATCAACAGAAGCTCTCCAAAATCTTCTAGCCCAGCCTATCTTGGGTTGGGCTATCTAGAGATGAAGCCAGGAAAATGACCCTTTTGAAATGTAGATCTTTAGGTGGGCCTTTGTCTCTACCTTCACAAAAGCCAAAGCTGATTTCCAGAGGCAAAATCTCCCTAGCAGAGAGAGGAGGGTCTGCATCTCTGAAACAAAAAGCAGTTGGAATGTAATTTGTAGGGAATGTCATTAATACTTTTTACCATGAATATATATAGCCAGCAGATCCCCAACTCTGGAACCCACTAAGGTCAAAAATCTATCAGAATAATTCACTTTGGCATTACCTTTAGAGTCAGAGACATGTTAGTTTTCCAGGAGGCACACTGGTATGTCTCTGAACTAGGAGAATTGATTACATTATGGTTGATCCAACGTAGCTAAAAACTCTTGGAATATCTACATGTATGTCCCATGCGGGGACCTGGGTGAACAGAATATTGATCTGGGGCAAGCGAGATTCATGATAAAAATATTTACGCCATAAAAAATTATGAAATCAGTCCAATTCTGCCCGAACCCCCATTGTGTCTGCTCCGAGATTACCCAAAGACAGGGACCAGCTCTCCACATAATCTAAGTGTAGCTGGGGGCTAAGGCTCAGTAGGGCATGTTATCAGACACTCCTCAATACTTCTTTAGCCTCACTTTATTTCAGCAAATCAAGTATGTAGCTAACAACACGGGACTAGGGAGCATCCTTGCATTCAGGGAACAAGCATGGGGACTTTTGACACTTTCTGTCACTTTCTTCATACCTCCTTTTCACTTAAAACTCAGTGAAAAATACAGAGGTTAATAGAAGGCAATCTCTCTGACTGACAAACAGAACCCAAGTTTTATAAAAGTAAAGCTACTGAAAGAAAAATCAGAAAGAGGTTCAAAAAATTTCAATGTCTCTGACATTTAAAAAAAATCCTTCTACTGCTTTAAATGCCTCTTCCTTATGTATTATTCTCTTCTAAATGTAGTCTCAGAGAGGTAAGAGTTTAAGGTGTTTTTTTAAAAATAAATTCAAGTGGGATGTTTCCAAAAGGCAGAGAAGACATTTTTACTGTATGTTTACTATATGGCAAGCCCTCTAAGCTTACTATTCCCTGTAGCCCTATAGCAACGCTAGAATTATTTTTCCCACTGTTGGAAAAAAAAAAGGAACTAAGGGAAATTATTGTGTACCCATGAACTCATAATGATAGTAGAAGTGGATTGTAAACATAGCTCTGTTTGATCCCAAAGTCCATAGCCTAAAAGGTTTAGTCAGTAGTTAAATTGAGGAAGTTATAAACATTATTAATTTCCTCAGCAAATACTTATTGCACAGCCGACTTTTATCAGATACCATCTAGAAGATGTAGAGTGTGACAAGGTATGGTTCCTGGCTTCAAGGTGTCTGAAGTCTGGTGGAGGAAGAAGAACAAGATTAGGGAAGTCATTTGCTAACACAGCAGGCATGCTAAAAGTATGGAAGTGCTGTTTTCTCTAAAATAAAAGGTAGAAGTCACTCGAGTGTTGAAAAGCAGTGAACACGAGCGTTCTCGGGCAGCCTGCCCAGTTGTGACCGAGGGAGTAAAAATCTAAAGACACTGGCAAAGCGCTAAATGTATAAGGCTTGATAAAAGATGATTGTCAGGTGCAATTATCAAAGACTTACAGACTTTAAATACCAAGAGACATGGGAACACTCTTGGATTACAATCAAGTTGAGAATAATAAGATAAAAAAGACCACTTCCAAGACATTTTATTATGAAGATTTGAGTACCAAAAAATAAAAAAGAGTATGCCCACGGGTGTTTCACTTGCAACAATGAAGTTAGAAAGGGCTCATGTAATTCACAATTTAATGCAGAAATAAGGGCAGAAAAACATATGTACATTCAATCACTATTATCTCTACATCACAATTTTACTAAAGATTCCAATTTCTTTCCTTGATCCAACACATTGCTAAAAACACATGCTTGCCTTGCATACACCTCATCCAGGTTAGATTTCTGGCACCCCATATGGTTCCAAGCTCTCAAGCAGAACATCGGAGTAAGCCCTCACTACTGCACGTGGCTCAAAAACAAAACTCAAGCAAACACACACAAAAATGCTAAAAACACAAATTTACTTTTCTTTCATAATTTGAGTCATAGAATCTTGTGGGAGAAATGGAAGCCTTTTGTTTCTCTTCGGCACTTTCGGTATTTCTTCCAGGAGCAGAGAGAAATATCTTACATAAGAATATTCCCTTATTCCCATTACATGCTCCCTCAGCTGAGAATAGATCAATTGTGAAAACTTTCTGGCAAAATGAAACAAATAAACAATGATCACCACTTACTGAACATTTGCCATGTTTTGTAGTGCTGTGGGATTACAAGAACACCTGATTCTTTCAACCTTCCCAACAACCCTTAGAAATAGGCCATCTCACGAATGACTCTATGGATATACAAACTGAAGTTCCCAGATTATATATACAGGTTATATATACCACAGGCTAGTGTGATCACCTGGTGTTTGTTCTCCCTCTAACTTATTTCGCTTAATATTATACCCTCCAGTTTTATCCATATTGCAGAAAATAGCATGAAAAATATTCTTTTCTTAATGTTTTATAGTATTTCATTATGAAATACACTATCGTTTTCCATCCATGTGTTATAGATATTTGGATTGTTTTTATACCCTGCTATTGTACTAATCGTTATCATAATTTAGATGTGAAAATATTTTTTTTCAAATCAGAGGAGTCATTTGCTGAAATATTAGTAAATACCAATAAATTGGATCACTGGATCATTTGGAAACTTTAACCTTTTGTTAATTTAGGCATTATAATATACAATACCTTAATGACTGCTTTATACACTCAATTTTTCACCACATTACCTGCCACCAGATTATCAGTGTCCTTCCATCATGTCAAGGTTTTCTGTCCCATGCCATCCCCTCCTTGGTAGACTCAGCTTTGTAGGCTGACTCTCAGGGTTCATAGTCATTGGCCATTGTTATTCCTTTATGTGTTTTTTTATAGTCAATATATGAAAACAATCATTCTTATATTGACCCTCTCCATCTAAATGCTTATTCAGCACAATATTCTCCAGTTCTATCCATGTGGTGGTAAATGCATGATTCCATTTTATACTGTGTACTATCCCATTATGTATATATACAAGTTTATTTGTTTACGTGCCTGTTCTTGGTCATTTGTGCTGTTTTCAATTATTAGCTACTGTGAATTATATTCCAATAAACAGAGGAGTAAACATGTCTTTTTAATTCTATTCTTACTTTAAAACATTTTCCATACACTTCCATAGAGGCTGAACCAGATGACACTACCGCAAAATGTGAATGTAAATTTCTTTTATGCCACATCCTTCCAACATTGGTTGTTTCCAATTATTGTTATTATTATATATTACTGGGCCCCTTGGGATGAACCCAGAGCCATGGCAGAGCCTGGAAAGCTACCCTTGGTGTATTCAATATGCCAAAAATAGTAACAATAATGGACCTCATTCCCAACCAATGGAGACGTTACTGGCGCCCGCTCAAGCAAATAGATGAACAGCAGGAAGACAAGTGACAAGTAACAACAACATTAGTATCATCGCCATCATTATTATTATTTTATTACTATTTTCTAATTGAATCACCACGAGATACAAAGTTACAAAGTTGTTCATCATTGGGTTTCAGTCATAGATTCAATACCCCTCCTTTCACTAGTGTACATTTTCCACCACCAATATCACGACTTTCCCTCCCACAGCCCTCCATATCTGCTCCACCCTCACCCAAGCCTGCCTCTACGGCAGACACTTCACTTCTACCTGACTCTCTCTCTCTTCCTTCTGGGCAGTATGGTTTGCAATACAGATCAATTGTATCACTTGTCTTCCCGTTGTTTACCGACTTGCTTAAGCAGGCACCAGTAACATCTCCCTACGTCCCTGTAGCATGCTAGTGTAGCCCAAGGGCATCTGCTCGCCTCCAGAACATGAAGAACCTCAAGACATTTGTTCAAGTCATGGTAATAAGGTCTATAATTGTCACTCTTTTGGTATATCAAATATCACAATACAGATACTGAAAATTTATTATGTATATCCCTTTATCTACTTTCAGCACCCAGTTCTTGTCCAGAGTGATCATTTCCAACTATCATTGTCATAGTGGTCTCTTCTTTATCTTAACTGCTTTCCTCCTAACCTTCCACTTGTGGCAAGATTCCATCCTTGGGCCAGTCTTCCTGGACCTTGTTTCTATTGCCCATGGGTATTAGTCTCATATTACACTTTTTATTTCCCAGGGTTGAGTTTAATCATTCTATGTCTGTATTTCTTCTTTTGACTCATTTCATTCAGCATGATATTCTTCATGTTCATCCTTTTATAAGAAAATTTCATAAGGTTATCTTTCCTGATAACTGTGTAGTATTCCATTGTATAGATGTACTATATTTTTTTATCCAGTCATCTGTTCTCAGGCATTAAGGTTGTTCCCAGATTCTGGCTATTGTGAATAATACTGCAATGAACATAGAAGTGCAGATGGTAATTCTGCATGCATTTTTGGGCAACCAGGATATATTCCCAAAGTAGTATTGCTGGATCATATGGAAGCTCAATATTTTAGTTTTTGTGAGAGATGACCATTTTTATTTTTAAAAAGGCTGGATCAGTTGGCATTCTCACCAACAATGAATGAGAGTCCCCTTCTATCCTCATCCACTCCAGCACCGGTTGGTTTTGTTGTTGGTGGTGTTGTTGTTGTGTGCCAGTCTCTGTAATGTAGATAATATCTCATTGTTATTTTATTTGAATCTTCCTGATCATTACTGATGCAGCGCATTTCCATGTGCTTTTGGCCATTTATATGGCTTCTTTGAGGAAGTTTCTATTCATTTCTTCTCCCTATTCTTTGATGGGGTTGAATGTTTTTTCTTGTAAGGTTCCACTAGTGCCTTATATATATTTGATATTAGCCTCTTGTCAGATGGGTTTTGGGTAAATAATTTTTTATTCCATGGGTTGTCTTTGTATTTTGGTTACCTTAATTTGAAGTCAGAAGCTTGTTGGTTTAATGTAGTCTCATTTGTTTATCTTTGCTTCAACTTACTTGGTCAGTGGTGTTTCATCTTTGAAGATGCCTCTAGTTTCAATGTGATGGAGAGTTTTGTCTACATTTTCCTCCATATTTCTTAGAGATTCAGATCTGATATTGTGGCATTTGATTGATTTTTATCTTACTTTTCTGCCTGGCATTAGGAAGAGTTCTGAGTTCTTCTTCTTTTTTTTTTTTTGCATGTAGCTTCACAGTTTTTCCAGGACCACTTGTTGAAGAGACTTTCCTTGCTCCACTTCATATTTCTTGCTCCTTTATCAAAGATTAAGTGACCATGTATTTGTGTATTTGAGAGTCTGTGTCAGGATATTCAACTGCATTCCCTTGGTCTGAGGTCTGTCTTTACTCTAATACTGTGCTGATTTAATTAGTAACACTTCCGTAGTGCAGTTTGAAGTTGGGGAAGGTGATGCTTCTTATCTTTTTTTTTCCCAAAGATTTCTTTAGCTATCCATGGGGGTTTATTGCTCCATCTGAATTTCAGGAGTATTGCATTTATTTCTTTAAAAAATGTCACAGGTACCCTTATAGGGACTGCATTGAACCTATATAATGCTTGGGGAATATTGTCATTTTCATGATGTTAATTCTCCCAATCCATGAGCAGAGGATGTGGCTATATTTCCTCATGTCCTCTTTATTTCTTAATGTAGTTTTCTTAGTTTTCTCACCCCCCCCCCCCCCCCCCTGGTCATAAAAAAAAGCCCCCTCCTTCCTTTTGATCTTTCCTTGTGAGTTTTCTTCTTGTAAATTATTCCTGGATACCACCTCTTAGTTCAAACTGACTCACACGGGTACTTAATTTACTGATGCATGGGGTTGTTTAAGTGTATCTTTCTTCTTTCTCATTATTTGCAAATGGAAAAGCCATGTGCTTTTAGATATTGATTTTGTAACCTCCCCTCTGCTATAGAAATCTATTGTTTCTAGGAACTTTTTTGGCAGAATCTTTTCTTAGGACCATGTCATCTGCCAATAGTGAGAGCTTGACTTCTTCCTTTCCTATCTGATTTCTCTTGCTTATTTTTTATTCCCTAACTGCTACAACAGTAGTTCCAGTACTATATTGAATATAATTGTAAGAGTGGGTAATCATGTCTTGTGCCTGATCTTATAGGAAAGGCTTTTTTGTTTTCCCCCATTGAAGATAATGCTTGCTGCAGGCTTCTGATAGATGGCTTTGATTCTATTGAGGACTGATCCTTTAATTGTCATTTTGTTGATAGTTTTTTTAATCATGAATAGGTACTATATCTTGTCAAATGATTCATCTACATCTACTTTTTGATATGATCGTATGGCTTTTATTTTTTTCTTTATTGATACAATATATTCTGTTGACTGACTTACAAATGTTAAACCATCCTTGTATTCATGGGATGACTCTTAGCTATGGAGTATGATCTTTTTGATGAGTTGTTGGATTCTATTTGCTAATATTTTGTTAAAGAGCTTTATATCTGTGTTCATGAGGATATTGACCTATAATTCTCTTTTTTTAGTGGAATCTCTGTGTACTTTTGGTATCAGAGTGATTTATACTTTAGAAAAACTATTCGGGAGTGTTTCTGTTTCTTAAATTTCCTGGAAAACCTGAAAAGAATTGGTCCAACCGAAAAGCTGAACCTGAACTTTGTGTTTTGGGAAGATTTTGATTACTGTTTCAATTTCCTTGAATGGTCTGTTTAGCTATTTTAAATCTCCTTGGTTCAGTCTTTGGAGGTTTTAGGAATCCAGGAATTTATTAATTTCTTCTAGGTTCTCTTGTTTCATAGCATATAGATTCTCAATCTAATATCTAATAGATTGATATTAAATCACTTGATCACTTGACATCCCGTTATTCATTGGTTTGCTCGAGTGGGCGCCAGTAATATTTCCATTTGACCCTATCACGTGCCAGTGTAGCCCCATGTCATCTGTTTGCTTCAGGAATACAAAGAGCCTCAAACCGTTCTCAGGGTCTTGATGAAGAAGTCTGAACATCTCGTAGGTGGGCGGCCACGTGATCTTTTGACATCCCATGGGATCCAGTCAGTAACGGCTCAAGTCCAGCGGTCATCTCTAAATTGCATTACATGTCCAGTCCATCTGATTTTCGATGCCTTGGCAAATGAGACAGCGTCCCTGACTCTGGAAAAGTGACAGAGGTCAGAACTCAGGATTCCTTCTCTCACTTGAGTGAGTCGTGATATTCCAAACATAGCTCTTTCGATTCCTCTTTGAGAGACCCAAATAGCATTCTCATTCTGCTTTCGTAGGGCCCAGGTCTCTGAGGCATATGTTACTGCAGGGAGAATGGTGGAGTCAAAGAGATGTGCCTGGAGCCGAAGGTTCTTTGTCTTTTTAGCTATTTCTTCGATGCTTTTGAAGGCATTCCATGCCGCCTCTCTTCCTCCTGTGCAGCTCAGGTTTTAGGTCATTCAGCATGTTGACTTCTCAACCTAGGTACACATAACTTCTGCATTCAGAGATGTTTATTCCATTGAGAGTGAATGGGGCCTCTGGAACTAGTTCATTTTTCATGAACATAGTTTTGCTGAGATTCAGCTATAGACCTATCTTTCCACATTCTCGGTTGAAGTCAGCCAACATTTGTGCCGCTTAGCTAATATTTGGTGTTATCAGAACAATGTCTTCAGCAAGGCGGAGGTGGTTTAGTTTGTGACCTTCTATTTTCACTCCCATTCCTTCCCATTCTAATTGTTGCATAATGCTCTCGAGGGTGGTGCTGAAGAGTTTTGGTGAAATGGTATCACCCTGCTGAACCCCTCTTTTGACATTGATGATCACTTCTTTGTAGAATGGTGAGATCCTGGTGGTGAATCTGTAATACAGCTCACGAAGGATCTTGAGCTGTATTGAGATTGATTAAATATCAATCTATATTCTAATCTATAATCTAATTCCAATCTCAAATGATCTTGAGAGTTTCTGTGGTTTCTGCTGTGATTTCTCTGCTTTCATTTCTGATTTGGTTTATTACAGTTTTGTCTCTTTATGAGACTTGATAATGGTTTATAATTTTTTTTTTATTTTTCAAAGAAAAGGTTCTTGGTTTCATTGATCTTTTGAGTTTTTTTTTTTGAGATACAAACTCGTTAATTTTTGCTCCAAGTTTTATAATTTCCTTCACCCTACCTGGTTTGGGCTCCTTCTGTTGGTTATTTTCCATGAACTTAAGCTGTGAAGTCATTAATGTGGGCCCTTCTTCCTTCCTGATGAACATTCACAGAGCTTTAAACTTGTCTTTAATGCTACTTTTGCTGTGTCTCATAGGTTCTGGTAACTTGTAATCTCATTCTCATTTGTTTCCAGATATTTTTTCATTTCTTCTTTAACCCAGTAGTCGTTCAATAGTGATCTTTTAATATCTCCGGATGTTCAAGTTGAGTCTCCGTTACTGTCTGTGATAAGATTCTATTTTCAGTACATCATGGTCTGAAAAGATAGATGATACAATTTCTGTCTTCTTGATTTTATTGAGTTATGTTTTGTGGCCAAGCATGGGTTTATCTTGGAGAATGTCCCATGTGCACTGGAAAAGAATTGTGTTCTCTTTGGGAGGATGTATATAACTACTATCCCTATCTCTTCAATTTCTTCCTTCAAAGCCAGTATGTCCTTTCTGAGTTTTAGCCTCTTTGATTTATCAAGAGGTGACAAGCTCTGTTGAAATCTCCAACTACTATGGTGTTGCTACTGATGTCATACTTGAAGTCTATAAGCAATTGTTTTAAGTATTTTGCTGGTCCCTAATTGGTTGCATATATGTTTAAGAGTAAAATTTCTTCCTGATGTATATATCCCTTGATTTCCAAGAAATGGCCTTTATTGTCTTGCTCTACAGTAGCTCTTCATTCCTTCTTTTAAAGTAGGTCTTAATTCTATGACGTTCCCTAGCTGACTCTTATCCACATAGTTGTTTACCATTCCCTCAAATCTGAATGTGAGTCTAGCTGGGTAAAGCATTCTTGGTGAGGCCTTCATGCTTAAAGTTTTTTTTAACTATATCTCATCATTGTCCTTGAGTCTAGAGAGTTTTATCCAGTAACTTTGCTGTAAATCTAAGGGACACTGCTTTCTATGTAATTTCCTTCTTTAATCTTGCTACTTTCTGCATTGTATCTCTATCTGTGGCATTCGTTGTTCTAATTAGTAGAATATGACTTGAAGTCTTTTTATTAGGGTCTTTTTAGCTGGAACCCCTCAGAATTCTGGGATATGGATGACTGCACTATTCAGCTCTGGGAACTCTTCAGCAATGATGTCTTTAACTGTTTCTACCTCTTTGGGGTTGCCTCCCTATCCCTCTGGGACTTCAATGATTCTTATGTTGTTCCTCTTGAATTCATCCCAGAGTTCTCTTGCCTGTCCTTGAGCTATTTTGAGGTTGTCTACTATCTTCTATTGTTGCCTGGAGGTTTTCTGCAACTCATATTTAAGCTTACTGATTCTGTCTTCAACTGCTATTACTGTTCTGTAAAGGGCACTCCTCGAGTTTTTCATTTTATCTGCCTGATATTGTATTAATGACACTTCTGTTTGTAATTTCTGTTCTCATTTCTTCCTGTATTTTATTGACTGTCCATTCCACTGTTTCTTTCATATCCTCCTGAATTTTATTGGATGACTATTCTACTACTTCTTTGACTCATTAAACATTCTCTTTATTTTGTCTCTGAATTCTTTATCAGAGAGATTATGTATGCGAGTAATCATGGTTGAGGATTCAGGACTGCTATCTTCATCCACTCTATGTGGTAGGGTTCTGTGATGTTTTCTCATAATGCCTATTGCAATCTTGAGATAGGGATCTCTTCTTTCCCCTAAATGATATTCCCTTCCTTTTTGGCATTCCTGTATTACTGTGTGGAGCCTCTTGCACTGATTTGGAGAATGTGTTCTTTGTCCTGAACTTACTACTACTTTTGATTAGGGTTATATTGTTTCTTTTGTTTTCCCTTTCTTTTATGTGTGTTTTTTTGGGGGGAGGGAGATGTTGGTTGGAGTAGGGGTTAATGGAATTTTGACCTAATGTGGTTGGGATACTCAATGCACCCAGTGAGGATTCAGTATAAGAGGAAAAGGAGTGAATCTTATAAGCTATGGAAAGCTGGAAAAATAACACCTACCTGTTACCCAAACTGTGGGGAAAGCATTAGCATAGTTCCCTGAATTCAAATCTCCCTGCAGATGTCTTGCTACTGTAGCCTAGGAAATCCCCCAAGGTCATTAAAGGCTATGCTTGCATTGCCTAGGAGAGTTCCTGCCTGGTAGTAGTGGTGTTTGCTCCTGCCACTGCTGTTGAGAAAATGTTCTAGTTATTTTGATAATTGCCATTATCTTCGGTTATGAGATGTTATCTCATTACTGTTTTGATTTTCATTGTCCTTATAATAAGTGAGGATGAATCCTTTTTATATGCCCACTGGCAATTCAGACCTTTCTTTTGGTAAAGTGTTCTCTCAACTCCTCTCCCTATAGTTTTTATGGGATTGCTATTTTTATTGTTGTTAAGTCTTGAATGTACTTTATATATCTTGGATATTAACCTTTCATCAATTATATTTTGTGCCAATATTGTCCAGCAAAATTCTGACATTCTTTAGCGACTTAGAATATTTGCTAAAAAAATTTGTATGGGTGCTGGAGTGATAGCACAGCAGGTTGGGCATTTTCCTTGCATGTTGCCAACTCAGATTTGATCCCCAGCATCCCATATGGTTCTCTGAGCACTGCCAGGAGGAATGCCTGAGTGCAGAGCCAGGAGTAACCCCTGAACATCACTGGTTGTGACTCAAAAAGCAAATAATAATAATAATAATAATAATAATAATAATAATAAAATTTATATAAAACAAATTTCCTAAGTCGTCAAATAAATTTTGAAGAAAAATAAATAAGATAGAGGTATTGCATTTCCTGACTTCAAGTTATACTACAAAGCGTTAGAAATCAAAACAGTATGGCACTAGGAATAAAGTTAAGCTCACTTTATAGAACAAAATTGGAAACCCAGGATAAACCCACAGATTTATGTTAGCAACTCTTTTGTTATTGATTAACAAAATGAATGGAGTAATAAATGGAGTCAGGGAAACCCTCACGTCTATGTTAACTACTCCTTTTTATAGACTAACAAAGTCAATGGGTAAATGAAATGGAGTCAGGGAAGTCTCTTTGGCAATTGTTGTTGGGAAGACTGAACAACCATAGGAAAAATTCTGAAACTGAACATTCACAAAAGTTAATTTGAAGTGGATTAAAGACTTTAATATTAGACACAATCTATAAAATACATTGAGGAAAACATTGACAAACTCTAGGATATCAACTTCATTGGTGTCTTCAATAATTTGATTGCAGAAGTAAAGACAATAGCAAAAAATAAGCAAATGAGACTATAAAAATTAAAAGTATTTGCATGACCAAAGAAACTCAGGCTATTATTTAAAAATACCCTATTGAATAAAATATTTTCACACAATGTATCTATATGTATGTATGTCATAGGGTGAGAGGGGTTGGGCCACATCTGACTGTGCTCAGGGATGACTCATGATATTGCTTTGGGGTACTTTATGTGGTCCCACAGATCAAACCTGGTTTGGCTGCATGTAAGGCAAATATCTTACCTACTTTACTATCTCTATGATCCTTCTATGTGAATTTTTAATTAATAAACCAATCATAAGACTTTTTTTAGTTTGTGGTATCAATTAGAAGAAAAAATTAAATCCAGAAAACAAAACCAAGACAGTCTACCACTTTAAGAACAAGGACAGAACTTGTGACTGCCTAATCTAGAATAATTTTTCAGAAAACATAACATTAGATACAGACCTTGAAAAATAGATAGAATGTAGACAGGTGGAAACTGTGTACAGTTTAGTAAGAAATAAGAAAGTAGGGTGCCTTACAGAGAGGAGTCAAACAAGATGGTTAAGAATTTAGGACAAGTGAAAGGAGTTCGGAGTGAAAAGACTCTACAGAACTAGCGTTTGAGTTGACAAACCTTAAATGCTTAAATGTTTTATTTGGAATTTTTTGGTAGGCAATAACAAACTTTTGACAGTTATTTGAGAGGGCAGTGCAGTGATCAAGGGGAAGCTTTAATTTGCTAGTTATATTCACAATGAATGACAAAAGCAAAAGAATAAGGACGGAAATAATAATGACAATGTCATTGTAATAATTTAGACCTGAGATAAGAGTTTTAAATTTTACATAGCTGAAAATAAAAAAGACAGGAAAGGAAGAAGATGCCCTCAAATGTATACTTCTGGCTTCCTTCACATTTCTTCTAACACTTTAATTTCTCTTTTGAGTATCGACAATATTTTTTTCCAGAAGTATGGTCCCTCTTCTTGAGAGTATAGATGTCCCTTGTTTCACTTCCTCAGAGCACCTTGAATATTTCTTAATGTTACTGAAATACCCAATAACTAAAACTAATGTTGATTGTAGGTTTATAGTGTCAATGACATTTCTTTACAACTATTTGTCATCTTTTTCTCAAAATAACTACATGAAGTGGGTCTTAGTGTTATTCCTTGCTTCCCAGATGGAAAAACTGAATCTCAGAGAAGTATAATAGACTATGGAATTTGGGAGAACTGCTCTCTCACTTACCAGATATAGCAGCTCACATATGGAAGATAGTTTACTATCATGATTACTCACATAAGGATTGAATGCAGAGTAAGACTGATTGAGATATTTTCTTGACTCTGCCATTATAGAACTGTGATCCCCCTGCAGCAAGTTGTTTAATCTCTATATGTCTCAATTTCCTCTCTGCAAAGAGAAATGATATTAATGTCTCTCTCACAGCATGATAAGATGAATTAAAGGAGTTAAACCTAGAACCATGCTAGTATGTATTAACGATAACTATCTGAAAACTATTATTAATTGTATAATAAATTGTTTAAAAAAAACCTGTCTCCTCTTTATTATGTAGGAGAATAATCTGTTTATAAAACTTCTGTTTACACTGTATTGCTAAATGCCTAGCGCTGTACCTGAATACAGTGGGTGGTTGATAAATATTTACATGAAATAATGAATAAATGACAAGCCATTCAGAAATCTTACCACCAATACAACTACTGTACATACACCACTTAATATTTATGATGTAACGAGAAAATAAAAAGGAAAAAAGTAAAAAATAACATTTAAAAACATTACATGAATAATGATTTTCTGCTTTTTACATGTGAAAGTAATATTGCAGGCATATTTGGCTAAAAATAAATGCTATTAAATTAGTGGCATCTGTTCTCTTTCTATATTTTAAAATGTGACTATTAGAAAAATTAGTGAGGATTTCTAAAAATTAAAAAAAATTGTGATGTTTATTATTACATTTAACTTTAAGTTAAATGTAATAATTTACATTTAATTACATGACTCTCAGACATGGGGCAGAGCTGTTCCTTGCTCTCCCTGTGCCCAGCCGTTCATGAGGCAGTTGGGAGGCATGGCGGGTTCTAGCCCTGGCCCACCACCCCGGCACAGCCTCACAACAAGCCAGACGACCTCCCCACTCCACGGGAGCTGCCATTTTCCACATTTGGACTTACCTCTCGTCAGAACTCCACCCAGCAGACCAGCCCATTAAGGCCCGGCTCGCGTGGCTGCTTGTTCATCAATAAATGCTTTATTTGGAGGTATTTAAAAGAGTAAGCCTCCCATTCAGTAAGCCTGGCAAGCTGCTCGTGTTGTATTCGATATGCCAAATTCCAGTAACAATTATATTAGGTCATTCCTAATGGTTTGAGGCTCTTATGTTCCTGTAGCAAGCCGATGCCCTTGGCTCTACTGGCATGAGACAGGACATATGGAGATATTACTGGTGCAGGCGATCGTGATCATGAACTTTAAGTACAAACTAAAGACGGAGGCAGTTACATCAACACAAATATTAACATAGAAGGAATGTATGTGAGAGGCTAGAGAACCAATTCAATCTTATGCAAGTCACATTGTGGGTAACAGTAAAGACAGAAGTGAAAAGTGTATCACAAAACAATGATGCCAAGGCCATGATAGAGCTATAGGAATTATTTACAAAAAGGAAATGATTGACACCAAAGAATGCAAAGGTCACAATATTATTAACTGCAAGGCTTTTTAAACTGCTTTATAGTGTCTTGTGTTGCTTAGGGCATGAGAGAGTTAGCTATCTGGGCTGGGGCTCTCAAGCAATGCTTGAAATAGCAGAATACATATATATATATTACTATACAATAGTGTAATATATGATACATAATATATATATATACTTTTTATATATGTATGTGAGATTTATTGAATTTCAATCATTTTGAATTTTTATCATTTATTTCTGGTTTTTTTTTTTGGGGGCCACTCCCAGCAACTCTCAGGGCTTACTACTGGCTCTGCACTCAGGAATTACTCCTAGCAGTGCTCAGGGGACCATATGGGATGCCGGGATCGAACCCAGGTTGGCTGCTGCTTGTGAGGCAAATGCCCTATCTGCTGTTGCCCTCCGGCCCCGGAATTTCAATCATTTTTAATACAAAGCACTGTGACTGAAAGTAATGTTTATATATTGATTATATATATAATGATTATATTCCTGTTCTACTACCAATGAATTTTATTCACAGTGAGGGTTTCTATCCCCGCGCTGCTATACATGGCATAGAGAAAAAAGTTAAATTGAGTTTTAGTTCTAACAGTGAACGAGAAATTGTCACAGGGAGTCTAACTGACAAATATTCAGGTGACTCATAAGTGATTTTAAAAAACATTTTGATGTTCCATTCTTGTTCCAGTTCAATGAATCAGTTACAGGTTTAAGCGGGTTCACTGGGGTTTAATAAAAGCAAAGGACAAGAAAAGAAAAACTTTGTTTCATTTCTCAGCTCTGTAGAAAAACAAAACAATAATGTTTTGGTTTTGAGTTAAGATTCAGTAAATTTATGTAATTCGTCCGAGTTTTATGTCTATGACTTGCCTCCACTAACTTCTGTTTAGAAAAATGTGCCCTTATAGATCTCTATACAAACAGAACTGACTTATATCAAGCCTCCAGAATCGGGGACATTGGTGGTGGGAAATGGGCACTGGTGGAGGGATGGGTGCTGGAACTGTATGACCGAAACCCATATATGAACATCTTCTGAACATCTTTGTAATTGTTTATCTCACGGTGGTATAATAAAATATTAAAAAAAGAATAAAAAATTAAATAAAATGACATCAGAGCCTTCCATGAGGCCATGAAGTAAATATCAGTTAGCCCTTGAGGGCTAGACAACATAGAGAGTAACCTCAATGCAAGGATACTTGCCTAGGATGTCTCCTGAGACAATGTCAGTATCAGAAAGTCATCAGCACTCCAGAGAGGAGAAATTATAGCAGACACAGTTTCCCATTTCAGAGCCTCAAGTTCTGTATAGATTTACAACTATTGTTATTTTCGAGCCCTTTTCCAGAACGGATAGCCACCCAAGACCCCTCAGACACGAGCAGCCTTGATCCATATCTGGCATACTGAAGCTGACATGAGCATTCAAGGAAGAGCGAAGGCTAGCTTTCTTTTAATCAAGCCTCCTGCAATTTTATTTTAAAAGATAAAACATAAAAACAAGAATCAAACTTTTTAAAAATTACCTCTTTGGCATGTCATTTGGTCCCTTCCTTGATTGGCCCATGTGCAATTCAATTTTTTAAATGTTTCCTATGATTTTCATGGGCGTTTGAAAACACATCACTTCATTTCCACAGCTGCAAAAATGTTGGTAGTAAAATGTCTGACTAGAGAAAATGGCTGAATTCCACTGTGGAAAATGTATAATATTTTCTTGAGTCAGTTTCTTCGCTTCAAACATATGCATCAAAACAACACAACAAATTCATTTAGTGTGAACCATTTGACCGCTGTTTTACTACTTTTCATGTCTTGAATTCAAGGACTCTTAGAACTGAAGTAGCTTTCCATAATAGCTTTTTTCATCTAGAGCAAAAATCACCACAAAGGATAATGTGTATCATTATGAGACTCAGAGCAGAGCAAAGTGAAACAGGAGAAAAGGAACGGGCCTGTAGTCAAGCAATCAAGTTCAAATTCCAAGTCTTCACCTCCTTGTACATGAATTCAAACAAGTCATTTCATTTTTTCTGAACCTCCACAAAATTAACTGTCATGAGGATGAAAAATGATACTGTATTTACACACCTAGTACGTAGAATATTCTTGATACATATTTGTTCACTTTCCTACAATTCTCAAGTAAACCAGGGGGGTCATCTGTTCACGTCCTTCCAGCTGTTTTAACAGGAGATACAACCTCAAAGTCACTTTCCCAGTAAAGTGAGACTTGTGTGAATCCTAGGAGGAAAATGGAAAATTGCGGGAGATGCTTCTATAAATTTGAATTGCTGGCAGTATTCAATGAGGAAATGTGGGGGGTTGGTTTTTGGGTCACACCAACGGTGCTCAGGACTTAGTCATAGCTCTGTTCACAGGGATAACTCCTTGAGGGGTTGAGGACATATGGGATACCAGGGGTCAAACTCATCTGCCAAGAGCAAGGCAAAAGACCTACCTTGTATATCACTCCAGGCCCCTCAATTACGGAATGTTAAAGATAACTGAAAAACAAATATAGTAAAAGAGAAACTGGAACTGATACACCAGTTCTGTCATGGATCAAATGTCAGACCTGAACAAGTTATTTAATATTTCCAGGCCTCTGTCCTTCTTTTATAAGGGACAAATTAAATAGTTTCCTACAATTTTGGGAAATATTAGCACAATGATACTGGCACCATAATTTGTGTTAATTAAACTACAGAGAAGTGTGAGACACCAGTGGTACAAACCAAAATCAACATGTTTAAAAATATAATTTAACAAAAGTCTGGCATATGCTAAACATTTAACACGTGATTATTTATCATTAATATATCTATGCTAGTTTTTTTGTGAGTGGAAATATTCAAAATCATAAAAGCAATTTAAAATGTTTATATCCCCATAGTAAAATAACTATGCACATCTGTGTTGCGGAGACCTCAGCTGACCCAGAGGAGCCCCAGAGCAGGAATGGCCTCAGAGATGCGGCAAACCAATCAAGCGGCACTTAGTTTCTCATACTTTAACTAGGACAAAACATAACTTTGATGTGAGGTGCTTCCTTGTTCCAAAAAAGATTATTTTAATTACATGTAATGTGTATTTGCAATCATTTTAACAGCTGGTTTTTGGCATGGAAGACTCGGTTAATACTTTGAGTATAAATGTCTAGTGTGGCATGTGCAGTGTACCATGTCTAGTGTGTTGTGTATAGTGTACCTCATATAGTGTATGTACAGTGTACCATATATAGTGTACTGTGTGTAGTGTACCGTGTGTAATGTGCTGTGCATAGTGTCATGTACAGTGTACTGGGTACAGTGTACCATGTGAAGAGTACTACATATAGCTTACTGTGTATAGTGTGCTGTATACAGTGTACCGTGTATAGTGTACCGTATGCAGTGTACCATTTTAGTGTATATAGTGTAGCGTTATAGTGTACCATATATAGTGTGTTGTGTACAGTGTACCTTATGTAGTGTACCCAGTGTAGTGTACTGTGTGCAGTTTACCATGCACAGTGAACTGTGTGTAGTATACTGTGTACCACGTACCATGTACAGTGTACCATGTGCAGTGTACTATGTGTAGTGTTTGTTGTGTAGTATTCCGTATATAATGTATCATGTGCACTCTACCATGTACAGTTTACCATGTCCAGTGTATTGTGTCCAGTGTACCATGTGTAGTGTACCGTGTGTAGTGTATCATGTGTAGTGTACCATGTGCAGTGTACAGTGTATTGTGTACCATCTGTAGTGTACCATGTGTAGTGTACCATGTATAGTGTACAGTGTATAGTGTACCAAGTATAGTGTACTGTGTATAGTGTACCATGTGTACTGTACCGTGTGTAGTGTGCCATGGGTAGTGTACCATGTATAGTGTGCCTTCTGCAGTGTTCCATGTATAGTGTACGGTGTATAGGATACTGTGTATAGTGTACCACATGTAGTGTACCATGTGCAGTGTACCTTGTATAGTGTACCATGTGCACTGTACCGTGTGTAGTGTACCATGTGTAGTGTACCATGTGCAGTGTACCTTGTATAGTGTACCGTGTGCACTGTACCGTGTGTAGTGTACCATGTGTAGTGTACCATGTGCAGTGTACCTTGTATAGTGTACTGTGTACCGTGTATAGTGTACCGTGTGCACTGTACCGTTGTAGTGTGCCATGTGTAGTGTACCATGTGTAGTGTACTGTGGCCCCATAATCAGACTGACTGCTTTTGAGTCGACCTTGCTTTATACAAGTCATTTATGCTCTTTGTGTTTTTTTGAGAATAAAAGGCCCCAAGCTAAGAAAATTTAAAACAGCTGATTTAAAGAACAAGGTGTTAGGGTCTGGTGAGATGGTACAGCAGGGAAAGCATTTGCCTTGCTTACTGAAGGCTGTGTTCCCAAGTTTGAAAACTGGGCCAGTGGTGGTATATAGCCTAAGAGGATCCTGACTCCCATAGAGTTAATAGATATAAAGTGCTTATCCCGCTTTGCCTATTCAGAGTAAGACTCAGGATTATTATTCCTTGGATTTGTCCTTCATGTTCCAGGAATCTAGCAATGTGAAAAGGATTGGGGGTTAACTCAACATTATTAGCACATATTAATTTCATTTGGGCCCTGCTAGTGCTATGGGTTAAAATGAGAATATAGTCTCACTATTGATGATGAACCAATAGTGAATAGTGAGACTATGTTCATCAATAAATGCTTCATTTAGAGTGACTACAAGAGTATGCCACCACACGACAAGCCTGGCAAGCTGCTCGTGTCGTATTTGATATGCCAAATACCAGTAACATTTATATTGGGTCATTCTCATGACCTAATATAATGGTTTGAGGCTCTTTATGTTCCTGGAGCAAGCGGATGCCTTTGGGTTCTACTAGCATGATACAGGACATATGGAGATATTACTGGTGCCCGCTCTAGCAAATAGATGATAAACGGGAAGATAGTGATAGTGATAGTAAAATAACAAAATGGTTGAAATACCAGCTTATTAATTATTGCATTGATATTTAACAGAGTGGCTAGATATTTTACCGATTTGAGATTCATATCATTTTATGTCTACTAAAAGCCTAAACTTTGAAGTTACTAGAGAGAAAAGCTAAAACTCCTTAAGTTCATTCAAAGAAATTCTTAAGATCAAGTAATACTGTTTTTTATTAATTTTTTTCTTTGAAACCAGTTTGAGTCTGATTATGTGACCTTAAATATCCCTTTAGCGAGTGAGAATTGATGTCATATGGGACACTTTTATGTCCAATTCATAGCTTGTTCACTAGAAAGATGACACCCAAAACATTTTTAAGAAACTTGTTAACTTGTTCTCCTAAATGCATCATAAAAATTATATCCTTATTTTATAGTGAAAGTCATTATTAGTGTAATAATATTCTTTAGAAAATTAACTTTTCCCAAGAGTTCAGATACCTTCTCTCAACTTTGTCCCTGAAAGTCTTTTCATTTTCTGTCATCAGGGTGACCATTTGATATTTAGTCATAGATGGAAAATAACAGATCTGCTGCTGCTCATTATGCTGCTCCTCTCCACCTGGATTTTATGAGCCATTTCAACCCTGATTATGTTAATCTGATAACATTGTATTTGAATAAGTTGTTACTTCTCATAGACGAAGAATGCCATTATGGAGATGGTGCCCAGTGCAATAAGATATTCTGCTCTCGTTTTTTTCACTGATTTTTCCAAGGAAAACTCAAGAATATAAATTTGGATAGTTGCAGAAAAGCAAAACGTGAACATTCAGAAAATGCTTGAGGCCAGCTGCAATCTTCTGTCTGATGCCAGTGTAGAAGTGAAACCATTTCATGAGCTTTAATTAAGAAGTTTAACCCTAAAATAACTATGTAAGATATTGCTCCATATTTTTGCCATTTTAAAAATGCATTTATAACTGTACTACTAAAGGGGTTGGTTTCAGAATTAGACTAAGTATCCCATAAAGCAATTTTTTGCACAACTCTACCCCACTCTTTCTTTGGCACTTGGGTTCTGCACCAGTGCTTCAATGAAGTTTGAACATAAGGAGTAGACAATGACAGACTTCCTCTATAAATATCAGGCTATATTTTAACCAGATCTGAAAAATAAACATTGACTAAAAAATAAACCAGTGAAAATAAAATGAATTATTGTGGCCTCTATCAATTAAAGTGCATTTATCACTTAACTTGCTAAATCATGGATACAAATCAGAATAAATGTGGTCAAACGCTGGAGAGAGTAGTTAGCCATCAAGTCGAAGATGAAAGAATGAAATTGGATGATTGAGATTTGGCATTTATTTCAGAGAATTCTAATCTAAAACTATAGAGAAAAGCATGGAGTTTTGCAAGTGCCTAGTTCAAGGTATAATTAAAATTAATTGGAGGCCTCCATGGCAGCTCACTGACCAGCTCTTCTCTTCAAATTCATGAACTAAATCTCCAAGGAAATGCAAGCCCAGCCTCTAAAATTCATGGACACATTGGTCTTTTGACTGAGAACTCTGGGACACCCTTGGGAAGGGGCAAGTTGAGTCCCCACTCTACAGAAGCCCCCGCAGTCACACCCGCACTCCACTGCTCCTACCGCTCCAATTTTCCATGGCTTCACTAAGAATCTCTGCAGAGAGACGCCAGACTAAACAAATTTCAAGTATGCCGGTGCCCAAGCTGAGAACTCTGGAATCTTCTCCGAGTCTGGCTGGACAAGCCCCACCGACTTCCCACGACTTCCAGAAGCCATAGCCACCTATCAGAGCCACCGGCATGTTTACTCATCCACCTTCCCTGCTCTATTGATTCCTGTCTAAATCTCCAAGAGATGCACACCGAGCAACTGAGATTCATAGAAACACGGTTCGCCATTGATGAAAACTCTCGGGCACCCTAGGGAGACGGGGGTCAAGTAGCAGCCCTGCCAAAGCTCCAGCAGTCACACACCCGAATGCTGCAGCTATGCCAACTCTACAGCTCATGAATCTTCCCTGCGAACAATTTCAGGTACCCCTAATGCCCAGACTGACAACTCTGGTTTCTTCTCAGTGTCTGGGGTAGAGCCTTCCCCCACCCTCACACCAAAACTTATGAAAGCTCCATCAGTCACACCCACCTCCCATATATTCCACCTTATCAACTCATCGCCCAGACAATAGATCCTGAAAGCTCTGAACTGTGTGACTGCAAATGCATATGCGCCACATGATACTTCTTAATTCTCAGTATTGAAATTCCACTAGGAACACACCCAATTAAAGTAACATAGAAGCCAACTAAACTCAACAAACACAAAAAGTAACAGAAGGCTCAACCAGCAACAAATCGCTTAGTAAATCCTCAGACAAGGTCTTAACAACCCTGTAGTGAGATACAACAATCTTCACAAAATTTCTTTCATTGAATTATAATTTTATAATTGCTTTAGTCATTTAGTTGTAATAAGCATTAGAAACTAAATTATTGTGTGCCTGCTAAGGGGGCAAGCTTGGGAAGGTGGTTAAAAAATGGGGACAGGAGCTCCTGGGAACCGCCTCCCACCCCCCACAGGTGTGTGTGTGATTCTTTGCGTCTCCAGGGACCCTAAGCTGCCCCAGGGAAGAGCGGAAACTCCATCAACGGGAACCAAGGCAAAGTGCCTTGGTTCCAGCCGGACCGACCCTAGCGCCGCTGAGCTCCTGGGAACCGCCTCCACCCCCCCACAGGTGTGTGTGTGATTCTTGCGTCTCCACAGACCCCAAGCTGCCCCAGGGAAGAGCGGAAGCTCCATCAACGGGAACCAAGGCAAAGTGCCTTGGTTCCAGCCTCGACCGACCTTTGCGCCTCGAGCTGCTGGGAACATCCCAAAACTCAAAACCGCTGGACGTGCTAGGCCGTCCGCGCGAACCCCTCTCACTACCTACCTTGCATGAAGTACCAGTGAACCTTGGTTCCTACATCCTTGTCACCCACCCAAACTCTGCAAACAGACCAGACACCTACTAACTGCACTATCTAGTCACCCAAGAACTCACAGTTACAACCTAGAATAGTCATAATGGTAAAGCAACGCAAAAAATCCATCAAGCTCTGTGAGTGAAGTCACTGGTCCAGATGTGTCTAGCAATACCAATAAGTTGCATAACCTATCTGAAAAAGAATTTCGGGAAAGAACTGTTAAGGATTCAAAAAGGAATTCAAAGAAGCAATGGAATGCAAAATCAAAAAAAAATACAAGAGGACATGATAGAAGAAGTGAAGAAAATGCAAAGGGAAATGACAGATATTAAAAATGATGTAAATGAAATAAAAAACACGGTGGAAGGCCATCATAGCAGAATAATAGCTACTGAAGAAAAAAATTAGTGATCTCAAGACGCCGTTCCAAAGATTCTCTACACAACACCAGAAGATAGAAAAAAAAGGCTCACAATTACCGAACAGACAACAAGAGATAATAGGGATGAAGCCAGAAGAAACAACATACGGATCATTGGGGTCCCAGAAGGGCAAGAAGAAAACCCTGATGAAGAAGAAACTGTCAAAGCCATCATTGCTGAAAAGTTCCCGGAACTAAAGAATGCTTGCCTCAAGATCCAAGAGGCCCGTAGGATACCAGCTAAAAGAAACCCCAACAAGAATACTCCAAGACACATCTTAATAAAAATGACAAAAACTATAGATAGGGATAGAATACTGAAAGCAGCAAGATCAAAGAAGGAAATCACATACAAAGGAACATCTCTAAGATTTACAGCAGACTTCTCTGATGAAACACTCCGAGCCCGAAAACAATGGTGGGATATTGCGAAAAGGCTCAATGAACTGCAGGCTTCACCAAGAATTCTTTATCCGGCCAGGCTCACATTCAGATATGAAAGGAAAGATACACAACTTCATGGATAAGCAACAACTGAGGAACTTCATGGACTCAAAACCAACTTTAAAAGAAGGACTGAAGGGCCTACTCTAATGCGACCAAACCCATAAGCACAACAAACACAAAAAAGAAAGATGGCACAAAATCCAATGACAATAATCTCTCTCAATGTCAATGGTCTAAATGCACCAATTAAGAGACACAGAGTGACAAAATGGATTAAAAAATTGAACCCAACATTCTGCTGTCTACAAGAAACGCATCTGAATAAGCAGAACAAACACAGACTCAGAGTCAAAGGTTGGAAGACCATTCTCCATGCAAACAACTCCTCCAAAAAGGCTGGTGTGGCCATATTAGTATCAGATAATATAGACTTCAGGCTGAAAAAGGTTAGAAGGGACAACGAAGGCCACTTCTTATTAATTAAGGGGTATGTACACCAGGAAGAAATTACACTACTAAACATATATGCACCCAACGAGGGGTCAGCAAAATACATAAAACAACTGCTAAGAGACCTCAAAGAAGACATTAACAGTAGCACAATAATAGTTGGAGACTTCAACACTGCTCTATCAACGATGGATAGATCAACAAGACTGAAACTCACCAAGGAAATATTGGACCTGAAGGAAGAAATGGAAGAAAGAGAGCTAGTGGATATATACAGGGCTTTTCATGCCAAAAAAGCTGAGTACACATTTTTCTCTAGTGCACATGGAACATTCTCCAAGATAGACCACATGCTGAGCCACAAAGCATACCTCAATAAAATAAAAAAGATAGAAATTGTGTCAGCTATCTTTTCAGACCATGATGCACTGAAAATGGAAGTTAACCGTACACAGAAAGAGGGAGTCAAACCAAACACCTGGAAACTGAACAGCTCACTGCTGAACAACAAATGGGTCATAGAAGAAATCAAACAGGAAATCCAAAGATTTCTGGAAACAAATGAAAATGAAGATACCAATTATAAGAACTTGTGGGACACAGCAAAAGCCGTGTTAAGAGGGAAGTTTATAGCTCTGCAAGCATTCATCAGGAAACAAGAAAGGGCCCACATAAATAACCTGACTACACAGCTGAAGACATTAGAAAAAGACCAACAAAAGGAGCCCAACCCAGGCAGAAAAAAGGAAATAATAAAACTTAGAGAGGAAATCAATGAGTTGGAAACCAAAAAGACAATCCAAAAGATTAATGAAACCAAGAGCTGGTTTTTTGAAAAAATAAACAAGATTGACAAACCATTGGCAAGACTTGTAAGGACAGGGAAAAGAGAGAACCCAAATAAACAGAATCAGAAATAAAAAGGGTGACATCACAACAGAAACCACAGAAATCCAAAAGATCAGAGATTACTTTGAGAGCCTGTATGCCGTGAAACATGAGAATCTAGAAGAAATGGATCAATTCCTGAAGTCCTATAACCTCCCACGGCTGAAACAAGAAGACCTCCAATACCTGAATAAACCCATCACCATCGAGGAAATAGAAACAGTAATTAAAAGTCTGCCCAAACACAAAAGCCCAGGTCCAGACGGATTCCCTAATGAACTCTACCAAACCTTTAAGGAGGACCTACTGCCAGTCCTTTTCAAGCTCTTCCAGGAAATAGAAGAAACAGAAACACTCCCAAACAGCTTCTACGAGGCACATATCACCCTGATACCCAAAGCAGGGAGAGACAACACAAAGAAAGAAAACTACAGACCAATCTCCCTGATGAACACGGATGCTAAGA